>JADLZL010002398.1:0-54082 GCA_015844335.1 Chrysopogon serrulatus
CGTTTCCAAAGGCAACCGCCTCGGCAGAGCATTAACCGATGGGCGTTTGCTGTAACACAACCGCCCCTGCACGCATTTACCGAGGCGGTTATTTATCAACGCCCGCCGGTTAACCCATTAACCGAGGCGGTTGTGGCCGCCAGCCAGCCCCACTGGGCTGACACCGCAGGCGGCCGGCACCAACCGCCTCCGAAGCCCCAAAATGAAAGTGCTGCGCTAAGTTTTTTTGTAGTAGTGAAAATGCAACCATGATGAAATGGTGCAAGCAAATCTGCAGGTACAAACTTATTTTAGCAAAGGCCATTAAGATATTCTAATGCATCTAGCAAGGACTTAAGTTTAAGTTCAGTAGCCCCAAGATCAGTCTAATTTTTTGATAGAAGAATATATGTACACGGGGAGAGGGAGTATTATTACTGAACAACAGTTTTATAACCTTTTGTATAACAGCAGCATTTGGTTTAACTTACACAGTTAGCTCATCGTGTGCTGATTCAAGTCCACCAGCAGCAGCTGTCACTGCAGTACGGCCCACTACAAATTCACAAAAGCATTGTTGACGACACAAAAACATGTGTGCATCTAGTTGGTTGTGGGTCAAATGCTGTTCAGATAATTTTCAGTGCGATATCCTTTGTAGTATCTCAATAACAATCACCAGAATGGTCCTTCCTAGCTTCCATGAACTGCATGAGGCAAAAGGGTTACGAGGATATCCCAAAAAAATGGCAATTTATGTAGCCACAAAAACAAAGAAAATGTTTTTTCACCTTTCTCCAACACGCTGTATTCACTTCATCCTCCAAATTATGAACGGCTATTTTTACTGGGCTTAAAATCGTATATTTTACCCCTAGGAGGTTTTTACGTGGTTTTGCTACAGTAAAACCGTTTTCTTTTTATTTATTTAATTTTGCTGGTTCATAGTAAATCACATAAAAATCATGAAAAACTAATTTTATTGACTTCGACATACCATATCGCTACTGAACATATAATACGAGTTATGCCTTTAAAAAAGTTTTTGCTATAAAATTTAGATTTGTTCACCGTAAACGCACAAAAAGCTTTGTACTAAAGTATATCATATATATTCACTTTGTAGATATGCTCACGCGGAGTCGAATAAAATTATATTTTTCATTTTATGATTTTTCTATGATTTACTGCGATTTTTCAAGGATTCAGAAAAAAATAAAAAAAAGAGAAAAGTGGTTTTACTGTAGCAAAACCATTAAAAATCACTATATGGTAAATAGACGGTTTTTGAAAAAGTTTAGGTAAAATAGATCGCTTTATAGTTCGTGGGGATGAAATAGACTACACTTATAGTTCGTATGGCAGACTTTTTCAATCAAAAAGTATGCTGATCCAGACAAGGGAAGTACTCTTGACCCCCTTCATGTTTCACTTCACATATTATATTTACTTCTCGAAATGAAATGCATCAAGCGTTTTTCTCGAGTACTTCCACGGTTAAGAACCTCTATCGCTACAATTTGATCCATACTATTCAGAGATACAAGAAAACAAACTACCAAATAAACTTACTAAAAGGCAAATGAAAATAAACTAATTGAACAAACATACCGAACGATATCAAGAATTCACGCATGAGTCTCTCATGCGAGGAGAATGTCATTTGATTGTGACGAAACCAAATACCATACAAAAGATTTTTATTTTCCTCTTTGTGAGCACATTAGAGACTGGAGGTACTATGATCAAAACATCCCACACTAATGTTTTGTCATACACGTACACAAAGCATTTGTGTTGACGGTACGGATTTATTTCCACCGGGCGGTTTTGGCCGAGAGATCGCCATCAAAATCGACAAGCTGGCCCCAAATTTTTAGAACCGCCTGAAAAGGCTCAGCAATCGGCGTTTTATGAACCGCTAGTGTAAATGGCGTCATTTACCTCGGTCGTTGACTTAAGGAACCGCCAGCTGATCATGATAGTTTTCCATCGGCGGCTTTCATTATGTCAACCGCCAGCGGAAATGGATATTATCTTTTCACAGCGTGTTTCCTTATGTCAACCGTCTCTGTGGTGATCTTCTCCTATATATACTCCTCTTCTTCCTCCCCACCATCGCCTCCAACAGTAACCGTAGCTCTACAGCTCTTCCATGGAGGAGCTATGAGGTCCAGATTTCACTAAATACAAGGGGGAGGTTTTTGCTCTTTGATTTCTTCGGAGGAGTCACCATAGTGTTAGTTTCATGTGTGTTTCTGCCCTTCCGTCTCCACTCATTCTTGCTCACAAACTCCCACTCTTGTCATTTCCTCTTGAGATCTGAGCTCTTGCCAAGTGAGAGAGAGTACAGCAGCTAGGCTTTTATCTCAATAATTCTCGTCACTACTCGTACTAGGTTTTGTCTGTGTTTCAGTCTCTAGTTATATTTAGTTTAATCTAGCTATTAGTGATGTTTTTAGTGGTAACTCTTTTAATTATGGTTTATTAATTTTAGTTACTCTTATTTAATTAGTTTGTGTGTTATATTGATGCTTGAAATTAGTGTTTATTTAATTATATAGTTATGTTTTGTTTAATATGTAGTTATGTTTTTTTAAATTAAGTGGGGTGAGGCTTTGATTAGGTTTCATTATTTAGTCTTGCTTAGTTTTGGGTTTCATCAAATAAATTGATGTTTTAAATTATTATGTTTAGTTCATTTAGTTATGTTTACTTTATTTAATTATTAGTTTATGTGTTATATTGATGCTTGAAATTAGTTTGTTTAATATTAGTTTTATTTTATTAAATTAAAGTAGTGGGGAGGCTTTGACAGGCTTTTTATTTAGTCTTGCTTTTAGTTTGTGGGTTTCATCTAATAAATTGATGCTTTAAATTATTATGTTTAGTTCATTTAGTTGTGTTTAGTTTATTTAATTACTTAATTTATTTGTCATATTGATGCTTAAAATTAGTTTTTCTTTTTATTATTAAGTTTTGTTTATTAAATTAAGTAGTGGTTAGGCTTTAATTAGGTTTATTAAGTAGTCTTCCTTTAGTTTTTAGGATTTCATCTAATAAAATGATGCTTTATTTATTTAGTTATGTTTATTTAAGTACCGTGATTCTTTAATTAGGGTTTTATTATTTAGTCTTGCTTTTAGTTATTTTGATAGGCGATTTATTTAACTAGTTGTTTTAACTATATGTGATTTAGCCCGACATGTATTATTTTGAGAAATATACAAGCGAGGAGTCCTTTTCATCTATAATCTATTGTAGGAGTTTAGCTGATCATCTTAAGGTTTGTTAATAATTACAAAAACATTCATGTCCTTTTAGTGATTACATTATTTAAATCTATTAAACTCTTTTTAACAGGTAACAATGGACAGAGCATTCCTGGATGTATAACTTAGACAAAGAAGATCCATCATACGTATTCTTTGAGGTCCAGGTTTATCGATGTCTGCTAAAAATCATGCTTTGGGGAGACGACGAAGTTATCATATATTGTCTTGGGTACGATCGGCAAATCTTGTAGTTTTTGAAGACACAAGTCCAGCCATGGCTCATCCGGGTTCGCGAGGATTTATGAATGATTACTTGATTTGGACAAAGCATAAAAGAGGAAAGCTCGCAACGTGATATAGTAAGACCCCGTAACTCTGCTGCGGGCAATGGTCCAGATATGCTTGCTGACGATGGGCCGCTTGACACGGAGGACGTAACAATCATGGTCTCCAAGAGAGTGAACATGTTGTGCCTGATGTTCATGATGTCCATGCAAATGTTGAGGAACCGACGCCAACGTAACCCGCCGGAGGATGAAGACGTTGTAATTGATATCGACTATTAAGGTCATACAATGGATCCATCAATGTTTTTCATGAAAGGATGGAGGCCTTTAGAGCATGCAAATGCCAGAGCCCTCCTTGTATGATAAGAGCAAGGGTTGCACCAAAGAGTTCACGACATTACGGTCCGTGCTTTTAAGTTATTGATGCTGAAGGCTAGGTAATGATGGTCCGATGCGCGCCGATGCATTACAGCAATCGAATAGCCCAAAGGAGAACAAAGTGCCCTCTAACACTTACTATACAAAGAAGCTAATCAGTCCGCTTACTATGGGTGTCCGTAAGATCCAGCATGTAGAAATCATCGATCTTATATCGAGGTGAATACAAAGACTTGGACCAATGTCCAAATTGTAGTGCAAGCCGATACAAGACCTAAAAAAAGACTACTTTATCTACAAGAGGAGAATGTACCTGCTCGCTTCCAAAGGGAAGAAGAGAAAGAAGACCCAAATGTGAGTTCAAAACCCGCAACAAAGAAAATAAAGAAGAAGACTATTATGCCCGTAGAAGGTTCCCGCTATGGTGATGGTATCTTTCCTGATCACTTATGGGTGTTTGTTTGGTGCAAACCCGAGAGGATGCAAGAGTTTATGACTCGGCATGCTTCGACAAGCACAGATGGACACATCCCCTCCCCGATGGGAAGGCTAATGGCAAAATTCAATGCTGACCACCCTGCACTTGTATGAGACAAGAAATGTTCAGTTCGCACTCATGTGACCGAATGAACCCTTTGCCGAAAGGCAGCACGCATAGCACATGGCCGGTGATCCCCACCATCCGCATAACCCTCCCTCCCACATTGTTGCAGAAAAACTTTTTCTTTAAACTACCTTTTCTGACCATTCTTATTTCTAGACCACACAACCTGGTGTTGATTATGGATGTATTCTGAGCCATTAATGGAGGAAATGAATATTGTGGGATACAGGTGTCGCCATGTTGGATCGAATACCGAAGAGTCATTCGCACACTCAAGAGTCATTCTGCTTTGTTTACGCATCAATGATTACCCAGCTCCTCTTTGCATTGTCGTGACAGTCTGGCGTGGTAAGGTCGGCTGCAGTATGCTTGGATGAAAATTTTATTTGTCCCTCAAAGGCCTCCAACAAATAGTATACATGAGACACGTATCGCTTCTTTATCAGCGATTAGACAGGTACCACATGAATGACTGATACCTTTACAATCCCACGCCCATGTCCACCATCATCAGCATATAAACCCAGAAACATTATTAAGAACATCAAGTTTGTATTTGGCAAGAAGACAAAGTATGGAAAAGTACAGAAGCAACTCTGCCAGAAGATGTCAATTTTCTGCTTCACATATTGGAAAGAGTTTTGCCACACTGCCACTTTTGCCGTGATATGTACATCTAAGAACAAAGCATAATTGGTACCTTACTAGATATGTTATACAATGATTGAGTTCATAGACTCGGTTTGAAGATAAAACCAAGAACTTCATTCAGTTCCATCAGATAATGGAAAGTACTAATTCTCCCAAAGAAAGAAGCTACAACTCGAGTATGGATGAGAAGTTCATGCATGTTTGTTGTAAGAAAATTGAAAGTTCCAAATCTGATTTCATGCTGGTCATTGACATCAATTAGGCTAGATCTTAAGACACCAACCAACTCACATGATTGGCGATGTTAAGACAACCTTTCTCCTATTGCCATCGTGTGGCTATTGTTGACACTCAATGCCATCTCAGCAACCGCGTAAACGCTGCAACAAACCGCTAGAAACGCGCTGTTGTCATCCTGGGTAATAACACCAAGAGGTGCAGTGGTATTAAATCACTTCACCACGAATATATTAGCATCCATACACGCGATCAAAATCATCACTGTAGCATTTTACCCGCAGGATCCAAACATCTTATCACCACCAAACAATACAAAGACATTACAACCACCATCCATTAACTAGTATATTAACTAGACCTGCCAGGGGTAAGTGGTAATGATAAGAGTTATAATTAACATCACATCAAAGAGGAGAACTCTCTAATATATAGTCACTAACCTGAGAAATTGTGGAGACAAGGTTCCTCTACTACTGGTTCCCATTCTAGCGGACACTAGAAAATGCGTAACTAATGCATGGGTACATAGTCGTCATCAACAGCACTGGGCAGCAATACCCTTCCAACTCCTTGAATAGATGAGTATGCTGATAAGGTCATTAAAAGCTCTATGAAACACCAACCCGACGTAGCTAGCAACATTTCAACAGTCATTGCTACTGAAATTTCTATGGGCTACCATAACTGTTAACTCGTAAGAATTGGGCGCAACTCCTTCGTGCAACTCTATAGCTTCAGATTACTCATATCTACACTATCGACATTACTTCAGGCACAGATAACTAGAGCACTCCACGGTGGAGATCCAAGGTGCAATAAACTATTAATTAACCATATAAATAAGGCATGAAGCTTAAAATAGAGAAGATAAATATACTAAAGAATAAGTCTTGCAAAGATAAGATACTCTGAGATATACTCACCCCAAGGCCCGCACAAACATCCCAACTGTCCTCAAACTCCTAGCTCGTTAAGCTAAACGACATATTTGAAGAAAGCCCACTTAACCTCTCGTGTGTTGTGGATTCTTGATGAGAGTGATCATCCTCCCAGCCACCTCCCAACACATCCCAACGACACCCAGCACCAGGTTTACGCCCCGGGGGTCTGGGGGCAACTCCGAGTAGACCCAAGATTAACGCGCCCTTGGATCAAACCTTCAACATCCCAACGCCCGAGATTCTTCCTCAAAGGCTGTGGATCCCGTGTCGGGCCGTACCAATTATTGCAAATCACAGACTACCGGTCTCGGGAAGACCGGGCCACATGACAGGTGGGTCCTAATCTTTCCGGTATTTCGCCGGGTCTCGATCCACCCCGCGTGAAGCGCCTGTGTGTGTGGGGATATCTTTTCGCTCGACTCCATAGCAAATGATATGTCCGTTTCACGTCCCGTTAACGAGTTCGCCGTAATGGTAGCATTCTAATCCATCATTTCCGGAGATAGAATTTGCTATACTATCATATTGATCGTAACTTTGATAGCTTTTCTCTAGTATATACCTGTAGACGATTATTAGATTCACCGCAGGAACTTCTCAGGATTAAGACCCCATACTCCATGCTATGTGGAGTCATTCACGTCGTAGCTTCCACCATATATCCACCATATCCATCCACTTATACATCTTGACTCAACTACATGACTCGTTTCTCTATGGATCCATTGTTTGACTCTACAACATATGCATTGCAAGTTTGCTCTTTCAGTTTTCTCCTTACCTATGAGCTCCACATAAGCTTTAGCTATAGGATGAAAAGAAAAGCAATCATCATCACTGTCTTGGTGAGAATCCATAAATACCACATATATTGAGAGACTTAAGAGTGTCATACATGGGAAGCTCTGAGTTTTATTTGAAATCCTCTAAAACCTCCAGAATGATAGTTGAGCGAAGAGCTTGAGACATAGTGCTTAGGTGGGATCTTTCTGTCTGTCAAGTACTCAAAACCCAAGGAAGAGCTGATAAGCCCCATAGTTAAAGGTAACATGAGTAAGTTTAAAAGTCAGCTTAGTTATTGCTTAAGCTTGGAGAAGAATTTTTGTCTAAATGCAGGTATACTTTTGAGGAGCTACGTCAAGGTTGTGACAATGCTCTAAGAATTATAAACATCTATATCTATTTCTAAGTTTAGCTTTGCTAAGGGACTAGCAAAGGTTAAGTTTGGGGAACTTGTTGACGGTCACTAATGTCAATTATAACCCATCAATTATCATCAAACTTGACATGAAATAAACCACATAGCATAGGTATAGGGTCTTAATCTAACGAGTTCCACGAGTTTTGGTGAATCTATGTGTCTACAGGTATATACTAGAAAAGCTATCAAAGTTGATCAATATGATAGTATGAAAGTATCTCAAATGATGGATTAGAATGCACCATTGCGACGGGCTCGTTGAGACGATCGAAACGGACATATCATTTGCTATATTTGGAGTCCCGAACGAAAAGATATCACACCTGGAAGCGGCACCTGCGCAGGACGGATCTAGATGAGACCAGAAACCACCACGCGGAAGGTGGGACCCACCTGTCATAGGGGGAGACCGGCCGGTCCCACCCCCAGACCGGCCGGTCTGTGATTTTGGCCATTTTGGCCCAGCTTCGGCCCACGGGATCCACCGCCTTTGAGGAAGAATCTCAGCCGCCCGCTGATGTCGGTTTGATCCAAGGGCTGACGTTAATCGCCCGGGTCTATAAAAGGTGCCCCAGACCCCAGGGGGAGGCATCCCCTAAAACCCTAATTCATTATTCGTTGGGATCCATTCGAGAGGCGTCCCTTGAAAGGATGATACTCTCATGGAGATCAACACACCAGGGAGATTAGAGTTAGACTCTTCAATGTAATCGTTTAGCAACTTGAGAGCTAGGGTTGAGAGACTTCGTTCTGGATCTTGTCTGGAGCCTTAGAGGTCTGGTATATCTCCGTATCTTATCTTTGCAAGACTTATTCTTTAGTATATTTATCTTCTCTATTTACTTCTATGCCTTATTTATATGGTTAGTGTAGTTATTGCACCTTAGCATAGGATCTCCACCTGTATTAGGTGCTCTAGTTATCATGTGTAGCTAGAGTAGTAATCGATAGTGTAGATATAGTGTCTAGGCTATAGGTTACCTGAGGTTGCGCCCAATTCTTACAGTTAGTTATGGTAGCCCATAGGGGTGACCGCTCTATGTGGCCTTCATATTCCACCACGTCGGAGTTGGTGTTTCATAGAGCTTTTGGCAGCCTTCTCCAACTACTTCTTTCTCATCTATTCAAGAGTTGGAAAGGTATTGCTGCCCCGAAGTGCTATTGTGTGTGCTATACTTACCCATGCATTAGTTACATTCTAGTGTCAACTAGAATAGAACCCGAGTAGTAGAGAAGTACATAGGAACCTTGAACTCTCCCTTAGTCCTCTCAAGTTAGCTGACTATATATTAGAGGATTCTCCTCTTTGTGTGATATTGTGCATAACTCTTATCATTTACCACTTACCCCTGCTTAGGTCTAGTTAATATACTAGTTAGTAGATACATGATGGTGAATTATCAATGTCTTTAGCCATTGTTTCCCAGTGGTAAAATATAAAAGACAACCTGGTAATACTCTGGGTAAAATGCTACAATGGTATTTGATCTGTGTGCTTGCGGATACTATTTCTATATTCTAAATGGTGGCATGATTTAATACCACACCTCTTGGTGTTATTGCTGGGGATGACAACTTAGCGTTCTAGTAGCGATGCTATGCCCACAAGCATTTTTAGCACCGTTACTAGAGATAACATTAAGAGGTGTCAACAATAGCCCTGATGGCAATAGAGAGAAAGGTTGTCAACATCACATGGCAATCATGTGAGTTGTAGTTGGTGAATGTAAGATCCTTCATTGATACAATGCTCTTAATGTTAGAGCAAAATCCAGCTGGAACTTTCAATTTCTTTAACCAAACACACATCGCATGTTTCTCATCCATACTCAGGTTGTAGCTTGCTGCTGGGAGGTGGTACTTTCCATTATCTAGTAAAACCAGATGAAGTTCTGGTTTTATCTTCAAATTGACCAGGTCCTGACGTGAACTCAATCCTTCCTTTGTCTTACCCTTTATGTCTAGTAAGGTACCAATTATGCTTTCAAACACATTCTTCTGAATGTGCATACCATCGACCGCGTGCCGTATGTCAAACTCTTTCCAATATGGCAAATACTTGAAGAAAATTGACATCTTCTTGAATGTAGCCCCAGGAGTTGGCTTCACATCCTTTCTTACTTTTCCATCTTTTGTCTTCTTGCCAAATACAAACTTGATGTTCTTAACTATCTCGTACACTCTATGACCTTTACTATTACCTGATGGAGCAGTGGACCTTGTTTCGTCGTGATTGTCAAAGTATCTATCCATCTTTCGCAAGCGGTACCTATGTCCTTTCGATAAGAAACGTCTGTGTCTCATGTATACTATCTTGTTGGAGGCACTGAGGGACACGTAAAAGGTTTCATCCAAGCATACTACACAACCGACCTTACCCTTGAACTGTCCTGACAATACAAAGAGAGCTGGGTAATCATTGATCGTAACAAAAATAAGTGCTCTTAGTGTGAATGACTCTTTCCAGTATTCGTCCAACATGGCGACACCTGTATCCCACAATATTCTCATTTCCTCCATTAATGGCTCCAAGAATACATCCATATCAACACCAGGTTGTGTAGGTCTAGAAATAAGAATGGTCAGTAAAAGGTAGTTGCATTTCTGCAACAAGTGTGGAGGGAGGTTATAGATAGTGAGGATCACCGGCCATGTGCTATGCGTGCTGCTCCTTTCGGCAAAGGGATTCATTCCGTCAGTACATAGTGCGAACTGAACATTTCTTGTCTCCTTAGCAAATTCTGGGTGGTCAGCATTGAATTTTTGCCATTGCTTCCCATCAGGAGGATGTCGAAGCTTTCCATCTACTTTGTGCTTGTCAGAAGCATGCCAGGTCATAAGCTCTGCATCCTCAGGGTTTGCAAACAAACACCGCAAACGATCAACTACCAGAAGATACCACATCACCATAGCAGGAACCCTTCTCTGGGCATAATAGTCTTCTTCTTTATTTTCTTTGTTGCAGGGTTTTGAACTCTGTTGGGTCTTCTTTCTCTTCTTCCCTTTGGAAACAGAAGTTGCATTCTCCTCTTGTAGATAGTCTTTTTTCGTCTTGTATCGACTTGCACTACAATTTGGACATTGGTCCAAGTCTTTGTATTCACCTCGATATAAGATACAGTGATTTCTACATGCATGGATCTTCTGGACACCCATAGTAAGCGGACTGATTAGCTTCTTTGTATAGTAAGTGTTAGCAGGCACTTTGTTCTCCTTTGGAAGCATATCTCTGAGAGTACTCAATAATGCATCGAAGCTGGCATCGGACCATCCATACCTAGCCTTCAACATCAATAACTTAAGCACAGACCGTAATGTCGTGAACTCTTTGGTGCAACCCTTACTCTTATCATACAAGGGCTCTGCTGTTGCCTGCTCTAAGGCCTCCATCCCTTTCATGAAAAACATTGATGGATCCGTATGACGACGCAATAGTGCAGCCATCAATTCTGCGTCTTCATCCTCCACTTGAGTTCTGTTGGCGTCGGTTCCTCCAACATTTGCATGAGCATCATGAACATCAGGCACAACATGTTCACTCTCTTGGAGACAATGGTGTTCTGTCTCGTGTCCAAACTGGCATACATCGTCAACAAGCATATCTGGACCATTGCCACCGAGATTCACAGGGTCTTCAGCTATATACGTTGCAGAGCTTTCCTCTTTATGCTTTGTCCAAATCAAGTAATCATTCATAAATCCTCGGCAGACCAGATGAGCCATGACTGGACTTGTGTCTTCAAAAACTACAAGATTTTCTGCGCGATGCATTGCAAGGACAATATATGTGCTTCGTGCATTGCTCTAAAAGCATGATTTTTAGCAAGCATCGATAAACCTACGGACCTCAAGTACGTATGATGGATCTTCTTTGTCTAAGTTATACATCCAGAATGCTCGTCCATTGTTACCTGTTAAAGAGTTTAATAGATTTAAATAATGTAATCACTAAAAAGGAGACATGAATGTTTTTTGTAATTATTAACAAACCTTAAGATGATCAGCAAACTCCTACAATAGATTATAGATGAAAAGGACTCCTCGCTTGTATATTTCTCAAATAATACATGTCAGGGCTAAATCACATATAGTTAAAACAACTAGTTAAATAAATACGCCTATCAAAAAAAATAACTAAAGCAAGACTAAATAATAAAACCCTAATTAAAGAATCACCGGTACTTAATTAAATAAAACATAACTAAATAAATAAAGCATCATTTTATTAGATGAAATCCTAAAAACTAAAGGAAGACTACTTAATAAAACCCTAATTAAAGCCTAACCACTACTTAATTTAATAAAACAAAACTTAATAATAAAAGAAAAACTAATTTTAAGCATCAATATGACAAATAAATTAGTAATTAAATAAGACTAAACACAACTAAATGAACTAAACATAATAATTTAAAGCATCAATTTATTAGATGAAACCCTACAAACTAAAGCAAGACTAAATAATAAAACCCTAATCAAAGCCTCCCCACTACTTAATTTAATAAAATAAAACTACATAATTAAACAAACACTAATTTCAAGCATCAATATAACACATAAACTAATAATTAAATAAGAGTAAACATAACTAAATGAACTAAACATAATAATTTAAAACATCAATTTATTTGATGAAACCCTAAAAACTAAAGCAAGACTAAATAATGAAACCCTAATCAAAGCCTCACCACTACTTAATTTAAAAAACATAACTACATATTAAACAAAACATAACTATATAATTAAATAAACACTAATTTCAAGCATCAATATAACACACAAACTAATAATTAAATAAGAGTAACTAAAAATTAATAAACCATAATTAAAGAGTTACCACTAAAAACATCACTAATAGCTAGTTAAACTAAATATAACTAAATATTTAAATAAGTGAAACCCTAGACAAATAGTGACTAGAATTATTGAGAAAAAATAAAAACCTAGCTACTCTTCTCTCTCTCACTTGTGAAACCCTAGATCTCAAAAGTGGGTGGGATTGAGCAAGAATGGTGGAAATGAGGCAAGAAACACATAAACTAACCTTTTTTAGTTAACTCCTCCGAAGAAATCAAGAGCAAAACCTCCCCCTTGTATTTAGTGAAATCTGGATCTCCAAAGCTCCTCCATGGAAGAAGCGTCGAGCTACGTTTACATTGGAGCGATGGTGGGGGGAGGAAGAAGGAGGGTATATATATAGGAGAAGATCACCACAGACGGTTGACATAAAGGAAACGCTTTGTGAAAAAATGGTGTCCATTTCCTTTGGCGGTTGACATAATGAAACCGCCCGGTGAAAATATACATTATCTTTGGCGGTTCCTTAAGTCAACGGCCCGGTGTAAATGGCGCCATTTACACTAGCGGTTCACTTAAGGAACCGCCGGTGCTAGACCTTTTCCACTTTGGCGGTTCTAAAGCTGGGGCCCGCTTGTCGATTTTCGAGTGGCGTCTCTCGGCCAAAACCGCCCGGTGGAAATAAATCCGTACCGTCAACACAAATGCTTTGTGTACTAGTGTATGACCAAAACATTAGTGTGGGATGTTTTGATCATAGTACCTCCAGAGATCTCTAATGTGCTCACAAGAGAAATAAAAATCTTTTGTATGACTGTTGGTTTCGTCACAATCAAATGACATTCTCCTCGCATGAGGAGACTCATGCCATTGAATTCTTGATATCGTTCAGTATGTTGTTCAATTAGTTTATTTTCATTTGCCTTTTAGTAAGTTTATTTGGTAGTTTTGTTTTCCTTGTATCTCTGAATAGGTATGGATCAAATTGTAGCGATAGAGGTTCTTAACCGTGGAAGTACTCCTCGAGGAAAAAAGCAGCACTTGATGCCCTGTTTCATTCCAGAAGTAAATATAATATGTGAAGTGAAACATGAGAATCTTGTCAAGGTACTTCCTTGTCCGAATGACATACTTTTTGGTTGGAAAAAGTCTACTTCGCCCCCGAACTATAAGTGTGGTCTATTTCATCCCCCGAACTATAAAACGATCTATTTTACCCCTAAACTTTTCAAAACCGTCTATTTACCACTTAGGTAGTTTTTAACATGGTTTTGCTACAGTAAAACCACTTTTCTCTTTTTTTTATTTTTTGAATCCTTGAAAAATCATAGTAAATCATAGAAAAATCATAAAATGAAAAATATAATTTTATTCGACTCCACGTGAGCATATCTACAAAGTGAATATATAATATGATATACTTTAGTACAAAGCTTTTTGTCGCACGCGTTCTGATGAACAAATCTAAATTTTTTATAGCAAAAACTTTTGTACTAAAGCATATCGTATTATATGTTCACTGCGTAGATACACTCATGTGAAGTCCAATAAAATTAGTTTTTCATGATTTTTATGTGATTTACTATGATTTTTGAAAGATTCAGCAAAATTAAATAAAAAGAGAAAACCGGTTTTTACTGTAGCAAAACCACGTAAAAACCTCCTAGGGGTAAAATATACGGTTTTAGAAAGTTGAGCGAGGTAAAATAGACCGTTTCATAATTTGGAGGATGAAGTAGACCACGCGTGATAGTTTGAAAGGTGAAGTAAACATTTTCTTTTGTGGCTACATAAATTGCCATTTTTTGGGGATATCCTCGTAACTGCTTTGCACTCATGCAGTTCATGGAAGCTAGGAAGGGACCATTCATGGTGATTGTTATTGAGATACTACAAAGGATATCACTGAAAAATTATCTGAACAGCATTTGACCTAGCCAACTAGATGCACACATGTTTTGTAGTCGTCAACAATGCTTTGTAAATTTCGCAGTGGGCCGTACTGCAGTGGCAAGCAGCTGCTGCTGGTGGACTTGAATCAGCACACGATGAGCTCTGTGTAGGTTAAACCAAATGCTGCTGTTATACAAAAAGGTTATAAAAAAACTGTTGTTCAGTAATAATACTCCCTCTCCCGTGTACATATATTCTTCTATCAAAAAATTAGACTGATCTTGGGGCTACTGAACTTAAACTTAAGTCCTTTTGCTACTAGATGCATTAGAATATCTTAATGGCCTTGCTAAAATAAGTTTGTACCTGCAGATTTGCTTGCACCATTTCATCATGGTTGCATTTTTCACTACTACAAAAAAACTTAACTGCAACCTTTCATTTTGGGGCTCGGAGGCGGTTGGGCTGCCGGCCCGCCTCGGTTAATCAGGCCCAGCTGAGGCTGGGCTGGCGGCCCAGCAACCGCCTCGGTTAATGGGTTAACCGAGGCAGGCGTTGTTAAATAACCACCTCAGTAAATGCCCATTAACCGAGGCGGTTGTGTTACAACAAACGCCGCGGTTAATATACTAACCGAGGCGGTTGCCTTTAGGAAACCGCCTCGGTAAATGCTCATTAACCGAGGCGGTTGCCTTTGGTAGACTGCCTCAGTTAATGGATTAACCGAGGCGTTTGTAGTAACAAAACCACCTCGGTTATTGAGCATTTACCGAGGCAGTTAGTGTTACAATGCCCGCCTCGGTTAAGCCTGGGCTATATAACCAATGCCCCCACCTTCTTCTTCCCCACAACCTTCTCTTCCATTTTTGGGTTTTGAGCTCCCAAAACCCGAAAATGACTCGTTTTCTAGGAGGAGAGTTTTGCTCTTGGATTTATTGAAGGGGGACACCGCAAGAGGTTAAATCTTACTCTTCTCCACTTATTTTTCTCTTTTTCCATGGTTTGGGGCTTTCTCTTTAGATCTAGATCTAGATCTAAATGGAGGAGAGAGAAAAGTAGATCTGCCATTTGTATTGATTGAAAATCGAATCTAGACGAAGCCTTACATGTTTTTTGGGTGTTTGCGTGCGTAGCAGTCATGGACCGGGAATGGATGTACAAGACACGAGGCTAGATCCGTCTTTCCTGGATCAGCTGAGGAAGAAGTTTATTCCCGCAGCAAAAAAACATCGTCTGAGTCTAGGTCGGGATCACATGATTTGACCGTGTAGTCGGTGCATGAATCTATTTGCCCATGAAGATACCGTTGTACAGTCTCACTTGATCCGACATGGTTTTGTCAAGGATTACACCGTCTGGAGGCACCATGGTGAGCAAAATCCAGCGTCCATGACTTCGTGCGGACCAAACTTGTCCACCTCGTTAAATGACGAAGTACCAGAGGAGCCTCCGGAACCATCTACTTGTGTCCTAGGAACAGGCGACCAAGAAGAAAATCATGAGTACATTACGATTGATGATCTGCTACAAGGTGATGATATTGCTGGCGGTGAAGATTGTGCAAATGTGTTGGATCCGAAAGATGTAGAGCTTTTTGATAGAGTTGCTAATTGTATGGACGAAGATGATGTTCTATTTGGGAATCCTAAGTGGCTCAAGAATTTTAAACAGATAAAGTAGGCGGCAATTGATCCCCATTATAAAGACTGCCCGAAGCATTGGACGGCGTTACGTTTTGACCCTCTGGATGCTTATCTTTGAAGGCCTGCTATGGGTGGTCTGACACAAGCTTCAATGACTTGTTACGTATTCTCGCAGACACATTCCCAGAGGGAAACAAGGTGCCTGCCAACACCTATCGGGCGAAGAAATTGATCTGGCCAGTGGTGATGAAGCTTAGAAAGTTCCATGCATGTCCTAATCACTGTATGTTATACCGGGGCAAGTATGAGAACTTGGAAAGCTGCCCGTACTACGGTGCGAGTCAGTACAAGAAGAATGCTGGTTGTCACACGGACGCGTATGAGGATGGACCAGCGGCTGGAGGGGCAAAGAAGAAGAAGACGACCAAGAAGCAGACCCATGCCGAGGATGAGGAAGAAGAGGGTTAGACGCAGAAAAAGTCCTGCCCTATCTGTGTGGTACTTGCCTGTGATTGATAAACTGCGAGCACTTTTCGGGAACCCAGAGGATGCATAGTTGATGTCTGGCATGCATCACCTGAATAAGAAGGGACGATGGCAAGCTCGACACCCCTCGATGGCAAGGAGTGGAAGAGTTTTGACGCCAAGTTCCCACTATTTGCCAAGGAAGCTAGGAACGTCGGGTTCGTGGCCGAGTACTGAGCGGGATGAATCCATTTGGTGACCTCGGCAGAAGACGCATAGCACATGGCCGATCACTCTCACCATTTACAACCTGCCTCCCCATCTATATCAAAACGCAGATACCTTCTACTAACCATTCTTATTTCTGGACCAAAGCAGCCCGGCAATGATATAGATGTGTTTCTAGAGCCATTGATGGAGGAAATGCAGATATTATGGGAAAAAGGGGTGAAGTTATTGGATGCGTTCTTAAAAAGGATTTCCTTTGTAAAAGCCATCATATTTGTCACAATCACCGACTACCAGTGTCATTTTTTCATTGTCGGGACAGATTAAAGGTAAGACCGGTTCTTTGTGTTTGCATTGATGGTACCTGCTACACTTATCTTAGCGCATCCTAGAAGATGGTGTACATGAGACATAGGCGATACCTCTCTAGAAAGCGCAGATACTGGCAGCCTACGATGAATAAGTACTTCGACAACCAGGCAGAACCTCAACTTGATGAGCCGGCGAAGATGAGGTATGGGCAAAAGGTGTTTGAAATGGTGAAGTACATAAACATTGAGTTCAGAAAGAAGAAAAAAGATGAAGGCAAACTGAAGACAAGGAAGAGAAAGCGGGATACAAAAGAAACACAAGAAGAGCCTGTCCCCACTGTACCTTTCAAGAAGCAGTCATGCTTCTTCAAATACCTATCATACTAGAAGGAGCTAGATATGCCCCATGCCATCGACTGCATGCACCTGGAGAAGAATGTATTTAAGAGCACGATTGGGATCCTACTAAACATTAAAACAAAGACAAAGGATGGTCTGAAGTAGCGTCAAGATCTGGTCAACCAAGGCATTAGGCCCGAAATTCACCTGACTCCCGCGGCACAGAGTGGGAAAGTAGACCTTCTGGGTGTGAGCTATAACCTGACGTTAGATGAAAGGAGGGCTATGTGCAAGTGGCTTAGGGCAGTCAAGGTGCCCACTGGTTTCTCTTCCAACATCAAGAGCCTAGTCTCCATGAAAGATCTCACTCTTACCAACTTCAACTCCCATGACTGCCACATCATGCTTACAGTGTTCCTTCCAATTGTGATCAGATGTATCGTCCAGAGTATGTTAAGATGGTTATAACACATATGCCCTACTTCTTTAACTGCATCACACAGAAGGTGATCGATGAGGCTGACCTGCCTGGCTTGAAACAGTTTGTCACAGAGACTCTTTGCCAGGTCGAGATGTGCTTCCCACCTTCTTTCTTTGATATAATGCCATATTTGATGATGCACATGGTTGATCAGATACAGGACCTAGGCCCCGTATACCTGCATCAGATGTGGACGTACGAGCGATTCATGTTGACTCTCAGCAGATACGTTCCTAACCGTGCTTACCCAGAGGGCTCCATGATCAAGGCATACACAACCGAGGAGGCTGTTAACTGGTGCACAACATACACTCGAGATGGAAGGGCAATTGGGTTGCCTATCCCTTTGCACGAAGGTAGAACCGTGGGCATGGGGTGCACGGGGAGGAAAGTACGCACCGATGTAGATATTGACACCCTGCAACAGGCTCATCATAGCGTACTAAATCAGGTAGTGGTCATGGAGAAGTGGGTTGACAAGCACCTAAATGAGATTCGTAGCACCTGTCATGGACACGGTGAGGCATGGGTATAAAAACAACACAAAATCAACTTCACAACATGGATCAAACAGCAGGACATACCTCCCTATGGTGACTGATGAATCGAGGCTTGCGTCTGGACCTCACACCCAAATCACGTCATGGCAAGGGTATGGCATCAATGGATATAGATTCCACATGAAACAAAAGGATAAGAAGAGTGCGGCACAGAACAGTGGTGTTCGTTATGAAGGCATCGACGAGGCAACAAACAAGACCGTGTCATATTATGGCAGATCCATGAGATATGGGAACTTGATTTGGCGGAGAACTATGGTACCCATCTTCCGGTGCCAATGGGTTAAGCCACGAGGCGGTAGTCGTGGACGACTATGGGCTAACCACGGTAGACCTCAACAACATTGGCTACAAAGATGATCAGTGGGTACTAGCAAATCGTGTCGCACAAGTAGCCTACTACGAGAATCCCAAAGAGTCAAAGAAGCACGTGGTTATCTCTAGAAAGCAAAGGATTGTCGGGGCCGATGGAGTCGAGAGTCCTAAAAAATACAACCCTTACAATGAGTTATCGCTCTTTACCGATCATCCAACCAAGATCAAGATTGTCGAGACCCGTGTCAATAAGACTAAGATGAAGCCCTGGATCCGTCCTGACGGTGAGAAGAGGACAGTGGGAGCGCTGATGCCAAAATAAGTATTTATGTCATAATGTAGTAACTCATGTAATAATTTCTTTACATTTATGTAATCCACACATTTATGTAAGACATTTCACTTTTTTCACCCAAGTTTGACCATTTGGAGTTAATTTAGACCAATTGGAAGTTATGTTTGGACAAAGATGTAAAAATATTGTCAATTTAATTACCCTGGATACTACACTATATTATACAAATTAATTTAGACCAAGGCGGAAGGAGAACAAATGCAGAAGGAGTACAAATGCTACAAACCCTAATTAAATTAACCAAGGCGGGCTTTTTAAATTTGTGCAAATATTGTAAAATTAATTACATTAGATTGCAACATCACTCAGATGATACTAATTGTGGTACTAGTCAACAATATTTATTATATTTATTATTTGTAAAAACTACAGAGATAGAAGGATTACAAACATTGGACAAAATGCACCAAACCCTAATTCAATTAACCAAGGTGGGCTTTTAATATTGCCCGCCTCGGTTAATACCATTAACCGAGGCGGTTGCGCTTACTGTGCTCACCGTGGTTAATATTAACCGAGGCGGTTGCGTTACATTGCCGCCTCGGTTAACCGTTAACTACATAACGAGGCCACGGCCCCTGTTTTTGCTAAGTCCTTCGCGTGGTTGTTTTTCGATTGCCGCCCGCCCCGCCGCCCGGCCGTCGTCGCCGTCTGCGAGCAGCGCCTCAGCGCCGTCCCGGATCCCACCGTCAACCTCGACTCGGCGCCTCCGCACGGTTCCTAGAACCCTAAGCCGCGCATCGCGCGGGCCTGGAACCCCTAGCCACGCGGCCGTCTTCCTCACCGCCCGGCGCCTCCCGAGCTCCTCCCAGTGCGGCACCCCGGATCCCGCCGTCTTCGTCGACTCGGCTCTTCCCTCGGCCGCGAGCAGCGCCTCCTTGGCGGTCCCGGGCAAGCTGCCGTGGCCGTCTTCCTCGATGCCGGCGCCTCCTCGACCTCCCTCCGTGAGCTCCTCCACGAGGTCCGGCGCCCCAGATCCCGCCGTCTTCCTCGACTCTGCGAGCCGTAGCCGTCTTCCTCACCGCGCCTCGGCGTCGCGGCTGTCTTCCTCACCACCGGCGCCTCCCGAGCTCCGTCCGTGAGCTCCTCCCGAGGTCCGGCGCCCCGGATCCCACCGTCTTCGTTGACTCCGGCGCTTCCCTCGGCCCGGGAGCCACGCCTCGCGCCCGGTCCCTGGAACCCTAGCCGCCGCGGCTGTCTTCCTCGACGCCGGTGCCCCCCCGACCTCCCTCCGCGAGCTCCTCCCTAAGGTCCGACGTGCCGTCCTGCCGTCTTCCTCATCTCCGTCGCCTCCCTGAGTCTATGCTGGTGAATTTTCTATGATGAAGTCTTCTCTGTTGCCTGTGATGAACCATAGCTGTGATGAACCCTAGCTGCCGATGATGCTACTTTTATTTTCCATGAAGTATAAGCCATTGCTTATCATGGGTTTAGTTGCTGTCAAATTTTGTCTATGCTTTTTATGAATAATAAGCCACTGTCAATGATGCTTAACCGCGTCTGTCAATGAATTATAAAAAACTACCTCATGTGTTGGTAAATTTCATGAGTAAAATGTTGCCCTATCCTCTCTGTTCTATGGCAATGATGTTTAAATCTTAGCCTAACTACTACTACATACAACTCTTCTCCTCTCCTCTGCTATCATGTCAATGTACTACAACTCTCTTATCTACTGCTATATTACTGTCATACTACTACTATCCTACTCTCCTATCTACTGCTATACTGCTCTCGTACTACTACTGTCCTACTCTCCTATCTACTGCTATACTACTCTCCTACAACTACTGTCCTCCTACTACTACTCTCTTATTCCATGGCTGCACACTACTACTCCTCCTCCTAGTAATACTCTACTACTACTACTATACTACTACTCTTCTCTAGTGCTGCACACTATACTAGTACTATACTCCTACTCTTCTCTAGGTGTTGCACACTATACTACTCACTATACTACACACTATACAACTCCTAATACTACTATACTAGTACACACTAGTTGGCCAACTTAGTTTAAATTACTACTTACTGTAGTTGGCTAGTTGGTCATGAGGCAGTGGCTAATGCAATGATTAATCTTGTGAACTCGTAAAATTATGCTGAGACAGTGGCTTATGGAATGATGAAACTTTTGGAATTGTAAAAATGTTGCTGAGGCAGTGGCTATCGATACTACTTTGTTTTACTACTTGGCCAATGATGCAACACTAGATATCTGAGGTGGCTCTTTCTTTCATGTTTGTCATCAAACCGTGGGATATGTCCATCCCCAAGCAACGGTTCTAGGCATGCCTAGCTACCTGATGGCTGGGGTGGACTTGTCCCACGGTTCCATGGCTACCATGAACTTCGCAAACCTATTTGACATCTTATTTGCCACCAATGATGATTGCTCTAATGAGTTAAATACGTTGTGTCGAATGTAGCTGAGGCCATGAGAGGTTCTACCTATATTAAAATATTGGACTTGTGTGGTATTGGATATTTTTTATTCTTTGTTATGGATATTTGGCCTATGATGCAAGCTTTTTAATTCTGAGGTGGCTACTTTATGTTGCAATATGATCTTGATTTTTTCATGTTAGTCATCAAACCATGAGACACGTCCATCCCCAAGCAACTGGTCTAGACATGCCTAGCTACCTGATGGCCGGGGTCGACGTGTCCCATGGTTCCATGGCTACCATGAACTTTGCTAACCAATTTGACATCTTTGCCACCTATGATGAATGCTTTAATGAGTTCAATATGTTATGTCAAATGCAGCTGAGGCCAACTTTTGCCTTTAATGTGACCTATGATTTGTTTCTTACCTTTGTATTGTTGCCTATGATGATTAGAATGCCGTAAGTGGTTGTACGTTGAATAACATTTGGGACTTGTGAGGTATTAGGCATTAATTGGCCTATCTTGTTATTATGATGTTCATGGTAGTCATCGAACCATGGGAAACATCCATGCCGAGGCAACATACTGATCATTATGTGAAGGTGATGTCTAGGCTGGATGTCTCCCATGGTTTCATGCCTATGATGATATACTTGTTCCTTAAGCTCTAAGTCCAAATGTGAAATGAAATGGCAACTTAATCTAAGGCAATGGCTATGCGGATATGTACCTAGGTCCAAACAATGGCATGTGCTACTCTGAGCCGAATATGTAAAGGTGTACTTTTCTTATATATTTGTGTATTTTTCCTTTACACTTTTGTAATTTTCTTATCTACTTTTTTACTTTTGTATTTTTCTTATACACTTTTGTACACATACTCTTAATGTACAAGGATGTAATCTTGTGATCATATAAATAAAATAAATGATTTCTTTATTCATGTTGCATTGTCTTCACATAATTGAGAGATGTCCATATAACTATATTTTGTTCATAGCTTACAATGGCGGCCGAGCCTGTTGGCAAATGGCGGGGGCCTACTCCTATTAAGAGCGCTGATGAAGGCTCATCATCCAGTGATGATGACTCTGTGTCATCATATAGTCAAGATCCGTATGAGAACCAGGGGCTAACACCGCCTCCAGAAAACAAACGCCATACGGAAGAAGATGATGATCCAGATTATGTTGTAGAAGAAGATGATAACTTCAATGTGACGGCGGAAACACGAAGTTCGCGAATGGAGGCACTAGTGGATGATACTGAAACTCAAAGGCGTGACGTAAGTATATTACTAGCACAACATTGAGGGCTATGAGTTATGTAAGTAGAAAACTAATGCAAGTTTTTGTCCTCTATAGTTACCGGTGGTGCCCTTGCATTTAGTGTTTGGCAATGAGGAAGAAGGGGAAGGGCATGCATCTAGGCCCACGCTGAGCCCTTCAACCAGCGGCAAGAGTACCACGAAGTCTAGATTGAAGAGGGGGCAACATGGGAAGCACTAGATGTCAAAGAAGGTGCACGTAATTCACAAGATAGGACTGCACAGTGAGCCTTTGGAGCCAAAAACTGTCATTGGCACCTTCAGCAACCAATGCTCCTGTGTAGTTAGGGAGCACGTTCCAATTACATATCGGAATTGAAAGAAAGTCCCAAAAGACCTCAAGGGTGCGGTTTGGGGAGATGTGAAGAGAATGTTCCAGTATCCTCTGGACCAATTTGATGAAGAACTGTGCAAGAAGCATGCACTGTATGTTGCAGAAAAAGCGCTACGTGGCCTTCGGTCCAAACTCAGCAGAGAGTACATGCAGAAAGATAAGACACCGTATGCAGACTATAGCTTCATCAAGTGTCACATATGGGAAGAATTCGTGCAGTCAATGAAAGACGAAAATGAGAAGGCCAAGAGCAAGAAGTACTCTAAGCTTGCAAAGAGGAACATGCACACTCACCACCTTGGTATGATGGAGTACGCCGCTAAGAGGCTGAAGTGGCGGCAGGAGGAGAGTGAGGCAGCTGCGTCAGGGCAGAAGAATCCGTTAGAAGGCATCGACGAGAGGGCACATGACTACCTCTATGCCCGTCGTCCAAAGAAGATAAAGGAGGGCATGACCAAGTATAATGAGCCACAGACCGAAGAGGCAGAGAAGGCCATCTCGCGATCACAAAGGCCAAAGAACAGGGGCTTTTCGAACCTCGGTGGGATCATGACGTGCTGACCAAGGCGCTGGGAAACCCCGAGCACCACGGTCGTGTCCGGGGCATATCCTCGCGGTAGAGTTGGAAGCATGTCAAGTCGTGGCAATCCGACGACGCCAACTCCTACCACACGAGACAGGGATACAAGGAAGGCCTAATCCAGAAAGGCAGGGATGAGGCAGTTAAAGAAATGATAATGGGTTCGATACAAGATGCTTTTGTGAGCACTTGCCCCAAGATGGTTGAGCTGAGGACACAGATGTTACGTCAAGCTGGCATCCTGCCGCCACAGGTGAAGCCAGTGGACAAGCGCAAATGGTCCCGGGTACCTCTCAACATGTAAGGTACTCAGTCGATGAGATCAAAGCCCTAACAATGTGCACCCTCCAGGTGCCTTGGGGTAGGGCAGACAAGAAGAAGGATGTGGCACACGGAGAGGTACAACCACCAAAAGATGAAGCCACATATGGCAGAAGGCCCATCCCGGCCGACTATGCGTTGGTGCTAGTGTCGTATACCCACAATGAGTTCGATGAAGAAGAAATCGACATTCCCAGCCAATCAGGTGCCACGAGGCTCAACGTTGCTCTTGGTGAGCATGTGCTATGGAACAAGGCAGATATTGTCTTGGAAATGCCGACGCCGGCTACACGTCGATCTCAACCGCCGCCATCTCCCCCGGGTGGCCCATGTGACGACGACAACGATGACGGTGGCGATGACATGGGCGGTGATGGTAATGACAATGCAGGAGGACAAGGTAGCAGTCCTCGGCGTAGCCCGCCTCTAGACATAGACAGCCCGCAAGGACATACAGGGGGTGGATCAGGGAACAGAACACCACCTCAAAGCAGTCAAGGCGAGGCCAAAGAGAAGTGTCCTCCTACGCAAGGTGCATCGGGGAGCGGAACACTGCCTCCTGGGGATATAGGCGAGGGTAAAGAGAGAGCTGTCCTCCTACGCAATAGAAGAATATAGCCGAAGAGCAGGACGATAGACCCGAGAACATCCCCGTGGAGGCATAGGCGGTGTACAAAATTTGGGACCTTACTCCAGAAGTTTGATAGGTTCCATTACACGATGAAGTTTGATAGGTAGAAATTTGAATGGCAACCGAACATAGTCAACAAATAATGTGTGTGGGTCACAATACTAATGGTTTTCTTCCCTCTTTGTCTCAATTACAGGCCTCCAACGCCGCCTAGAATTTGGGACCTTACTCCAGATTGCCCCGATAACTTTGAGAATGGCAAGTTCATGTTATCCTTGGGCCAGCTCGTCCAGGACGAGCTATGGGAGGTTCGGAGGTTCCATATCTGGTATATGCATGCAGCAAAGTTAGGCATGAGAGAATTCATTATGAAGGTCCCTAGGGAGTACTTCTACTTGGATGAAGACTATTATTTCACCCTTGACTTCCACGACATGCATAGGATGCTGCGCCGCAAGGATCTCGACGTCGCCCAAGTTACCCTCTTTGCAATGTAAGTGATCTTAAAAAAGATTCGTTCTAGCAGGTAATACATTCATTATGATGAAGCTTAGAATAATGTATTCAATGACTTGTGCTTGTAGGATGCAATCGTATATTGGCAATGAAATAGAGGATAACATTATCTACCTATCCCCTGTGCATATTACCCAGAGGGCAATCATTGGATATGATATACCAGACATGGATCCTCAGTTGGTAAACTTGGATAGGATGCAGCGAGTGCACGCCTAGACTAGGCTACAAGGAGAGCTCAAGTATAGAAAGGGACAGTACATTCTAGAAGCAATGAAGAAGATCCGAGGAAGTGGGTGCATCCTTGCTGCACACTAGTTCGGTTAAGTGAATTAAACGATAATTGCAATACGTATTGGGTTGACTCTTTTTATATGTAAAGATTTGTGATCCTACTGTATAAATGTTGCAGCTTGGGCATCATGGGCCACTAGGTTGTATTTCTAATCTATCCCCAGGATGAAAAGGCCGTCGTATTCGACTCCTTGTGCAAATCGAACAAAAAAAGGGTACAAGGATTTTGAATACTGTGTCCGATAGTAAGTGACGACACACATTTATTCATGGCCTCAATAGTATGTTTCAAATTGATTGTTGACACTTGTGGTTTTCATACAGCGCCTACAGGAAGTTCACGGAAGACCCAGAATGCTATGATCGGAGGTCCGAGAAGAAGAAGAAGAAGTATGGATACAAACTCTCAGTGAGGCGAGACTTCCCGGTAAGTATCAGGCCGATATTCATATATATATGTGGTACTACATCATGAATCATCTCTATAGTTGTAAAGATTATGTGGTATGTTATATCATTGCATGCAGTGTGCCAAACAACCCGATGCCTCAGTTTTATGTGGATACTACGCTTGTGAGTACTTGAGGGCGTGCAGCAGGTACAGCCAAAGTTGGCTGGAGCTAAAGAAAGCAAAAAATTTTTGGAGAGATTCAAAGGTGCACAACGCTCACATCAAGCAAACAATAGCCGACATCTGTAAGTTTGTAACAGATGAAGTTGCTCATGTTGGCGGAAAGTTCTTCAACGAGGAAAGCGAGCTAGCGACTGCGGAGAAGTACGAGAAGCTACGGAACTGGAGAACCATGCTAGACATGAGGGATTACATATTGCCGGACATCTTCTAGTGGACCGTAGCTTAGATTCTCATATGTATGATATGCTTGTGTAATATACACTTTGCGGCGGATCGACGAACGATGTGGATGATATGTATATAAACTTATAATCTTTCTCTCAATGTATAAGTGTTTTCTAGTGTATTATGTGCTTCATTTATAACTTATGTATTGTATTATTCGATTTGAAATTTAAATTTGATTTTATTAAAAGCTTTTTTAATCTAAAAATCAATAACCGAGGCGGGCAATTTACATATAACCGCTTCAGTTAATGATGTAACTGAGGCGGGCATTATAAGGAACCGCCTCGGTTAATTGACTAACTGAAACGGGCGTTATAAGGAACCGCCTCGGTTAATACCAATTAACCGAGGCGGTTATTGTAACCGCCTCGGTTAAGCCACGATTAACCGTGACGATTAGTCCGAGGCGGTTGGAATTCCTGCCTCGGTTAACGGTTGTTGCCCGCCTCCATTAAGTTTTATGTAGTAGTGTTTGTCTCCCTTTGTCCATTCATACTTGATTTAGAATTTGTCATGAGACTTAATTACCACTAAATTTCTCTTACGTTGTTTATAGGCAAATGGTGGGCCTGATGTGCAGCATATACAACAAGGAGAGAATCTTACTGAAAACTAAGGAAAGACTCGCATGAAAAAAGCTGATAATTTGAACAGAAATGGAATGCAGTGAACAAGAAAGTGATGCTAGGAGGCAGGAACATGAACATAGGTGAATCAGATTGCCAAGCTCTCTTCACCACAACCCTTTCATCCTGGCCATTTTGAAAATACATGTGCACCTCTTCAATTGCATATGAAACCTGCTTTTACCTAGGAGTAAGCTTCCATAATCTATGCAACATGGTTGTTATTGGGAGCTTTCATCACCTAGTAAGGAGTGGATAGCGGCAGCATGGCATGGGCCCATGTGAAGCCATATTTTATCTTGGAATTTGACTAATTGACTGAATGGAATTTCTCCGTTGGTAGTCTCTTTGAATTGTTTAGCTACTTGATGAACATATCTTATTGTACGAAAGCAGTCATTTCATAACCCTTCGTCAAGGTTAGGTGGATTTGTACGATCTGTAGACGCTTTTGCCATGTAGAAGTATAAATATATTTTAGTTCAGATAGGTTTTCTTTTAAATGTTGCTGTGTGCACATCAAGTTGTCAAATAATCTTTTTTTTTTTGGGAAAAGTTGTCAAATAATCTTAGGCATGGCTTTTGACATTGTTATTTCTTTTCTTTTAAATCATCTTTTGGTTTTTCTTGTATTGTTAGCATGGGAAATTACACTATTAAATTTAAGCAATATTTATATAACATTCAAAGGGAACAAAGATAGCGTATGAGCTAGGTGCTTATAAGCATGGAACTAAACACATAATATACACTAGGTCGATTTAGGGTTTGATAAAGTTCATAAATGGTTGCCATGTTTGCTTCAGATGTCATTGTGTACACTAGTGGACACGTGACACGCATGTGTACCATATAACTTTATTCATAGCAGAAGAATTTGAAGGACTAAAAACGGTGACCATGCTCTCCTGCATGTTCGAGAAAAAAAATAGCGACTAGATAGAATCAACATGACAAGGACATACTTATGTGGGGGTAAGCCAAATAGATATATATAATAAGTGTAGGGCAATGATAAATCACTCAGAGATAGAAATACAAACTCTCTAATGTAGTAAAAAAAAAAGGAGATTAGTTAAGAGATTGAATTCCTATCTAGTGTCAGATTTACTAAGTCTTTACATCTACTCTAGTACATTACTTTCATCTATAGTATTGATGACTCTAAAGTACCCATAAGAAACGTCACTAGGGAGGTTTGTGAACATAGCATGCTCCTCCTTTGCAACCACATTCTGCTAGTCTTATAAATGGGGGGCGGAGTACATAGGACTCAACAAGAATATCACACCCACGATCTACCACCAAACTCGGCCTACAAGGGGCATTCGTAGGTAGAGCATATATAAGCACCACACTTACATAATATCTACCACTTAACCCACTCGAGTAATGAGCTCAGTGCTTTACAATCATATGAGATAGTTCATCATCAATTAATACTATATCAAGTAAAACACTAGAATAAACTAGAAACTTAATAAACTGAAACATAATAATTAAGAACAAAGTCATAATGAAATGGGAGATACAAAGTTATACCAGCCTCTGGATGACGACTCCAGAATCCTGAGCGTAGCTCAACTCTACTAAAACCTTGCTAGCTAATGCCTAACTAGAACTTGAAGTATTGGAGTTCTAATCTAATTCTCTGAGGATGGAACCCTTCGCTCTCGCTGAGAGTGGAAATAATGAATTAGTGTTTTGTTGACACCTCTTAATGTCATCTTTAGAAACAGCGCTAAAAATACATTTTTTAGATAAAGGATAGAAACTATCCGGCTTCATCTACCCACGGGTAGAATCAGGCCAAATTATTGTAACAGAAAAATAAAAAGAAAGAAATTGATGGAAAAAATTACATCCCCAACAAGGAGCTCGAGTAGCCCTACGCGACAAACAGTCTTGCTCCGTGATGTCAACTCCACTAGAATAAGATCACTAACGTGATGACAACTCCACTAGAATAAGATCACCAATGTCAAGACAAAGCCACCAGAAACACGTTTATCAGACTAAAAAAGGTACTGAAAACATTGAACACCGACCACCATTGAAGACGGGATGCTTTTTCCAAGGCAACAGCACAAAGCATTTGGTGTAGATACAAGCCTGTCCACCAAAAGCCGAGTTGTTACGCCATCAATCGCCACCTCCATCTTGAGCTGCATAGCAAGGTAACACATAGTAGGAAATCCCGGTCCTGACGAACAACAACTTCAACGACGCACGAGCTACGCCACCGCCGCCGGCCCAGAAAAACTAGGCTAGGTTTCCACCTATATTGAATGCTAATGGGCGCAACAGCTTCAGTGACACCTTCAACAAGGTGCGTGGCACAGTTAGTACAACCGCCGTCGGCTCGACGCAAGATGCCAAGCAAGGTTTTCACCCAAACTGCCGCCCCGTGAACCGCTACCGGGTATTGGGACCGGTTGCCATCTAGATCCAGATCCAGTCGCGTGGGGAGGAGGGTGTTGGCGACCAGATCCAGATCCAGCCGCTGTCACCCAAGAGCAGGCACTGCCCACACGGCTGCCCCAGGCCCGGAGCCGCCAGAACCGCCCGCCGAATGGCCAAATTCTTCCGTCTGACCGGCCATCGCAGCCTTCAATGGAGATGGATGAGGGGAGGAGGGAGAACGAGAGAGGCAAAGGATGATGCTAGGAAAGGAAAGTAGGTCGCCGCCGCCGTAAGCTGGAGTGGAGCGGCGGCAACGGCCGGAGTGGCCCTCAGAGAGGCCCCGAGGGGCGACGGCGGCGGGATCCCCCGTGTCGCCTAAGAGACGATGCGGGGGAGGGGCTGTTGACGATACACATGGGACTCGAGCTCTGTCGAGAAACAAATTGTTTTTGTAGGCATAGTATCGCTACTAGAACGCCAAGTTGTCATCCCCAGCCATAACACCAAGAGATGTGGTATTAAATCAAGCCACCATTTAGAATATAGAAATAGTATCCGCAAGCGCACAGATCAAATACCATAGTAACATTTTACCTGGAGTATTACCAGTTGTCATTTATATTTTCCCAAAGAAAGGTCTACATGGCATATGTGTAAGGTAGCGTGATAACCTAGACTGTAATGGATAGGCATAACCATGTCCTCGCTAGTCAATGCAGGGATAAGTCACAAGATAAATGGTAAGATAAGTATAAATCATCAGCATAAACAGATAGAGACTCCTAGCTATATCATTAGGGTTACTAGCAGAACATCAAGAGATATTCCTGTGTTATTCCTAGCTACATGTCAATGTATATCATGGTTAGTGCAATACACTTAGTAGTCATAACTGAGATTAGCATTATATCTATTCATAGTGGACATACTAGGGAAGTTTGAGAACATAGCACACCCTTCCTTCATACAAAAGCTCTACTGTGCCCATAAACGGGGTTTGGACTACATAGAACTCAACAGGAGTGTCACACCCGCGATCTACCAAGCCTGGCCTATAGGGTGCATTCACAGATAAACAATGTATAAGAACCATGCTTACACAATGTTTACCACTCACCCAATGATCAAATAGATGAGCGCTATACGAACCTATGGATAAGTATAATGTTAATCTAGCTATACTAAGCATATAACCACAGTAAACAAAGAATAATGTAACTTTTTTATATAAGTAGATAAGTATTCATCAATTCAATTATAGCAATCATATAACTATACAATGATAGAGAACAAAGGCGAGAGGAGGTAAGAACTATACCAAATTCAAGCTCTTGATGGCTCTGGAATCTAAGCCTTCGCTTGCCTCCCTCTAGTTCTAACTAGCTATCTAGGCCCTAGCTAAGGAGCTCTAATTAGGGTTTTTGGCTGATGATTGGACTTCAAATGAGGAATGAATGAATGTGCCTTTCCCTGGGGGGTCCTACCGTCCTTTTATAGCCCTAGCAATGATCGTGAGCCATCAGATCAAACTGACCTTGACATACGGCTGAGATTGAAATCTTAAGGTCGTGGAGCAACCTGGGCGAAACGGGCCGCCAATGGGGCCAGGCCAGACCGGCCGGTCTAGCCTGGTGGTCCCCGGGCCTCCGCTTCGGCGTGGTGTCTTCTGGTCTCTTCTAGATTGTTCCTACGTTGCCGCGGTGTCCGATTTCCTGTTCTATGTTCCGATAAGCTCCTGGGTTTGCGTCTTTTTCAGTTTACACCTGTAGAAATAGTGAAACACCAAAACTCGTGGAATTCTGTCAGTGCAACCCCATATCTACTTTGATGATCACAATTCCATCCTTTTCATGGCTAGTTGATGGTTGAATTCATACAATAACGACCGTCAACAACTCCCCCCAAGCTTAACCTTTGCTAGTCCCTTAGCAAAGAAAACTTGAAAAGTTATTATAAGATGTATATATTAAAGCATTTTAGCCATTTTGGAGCAACTCCCTAGAAGTATACCTATAGTCAGACAGAGATTCCCCTCCAAGTTATGCAATAACTGAGCTGACTTTTAAACTTACCCATATTACCTTTGACTGTGGGCTTATTAGCTCTTCCTTGAGTCTTAAGTACTTGAGAGACAGAAAGATCCCATCTAAGCACTACCATTCTAGAGTTTTTAGAGGTTTTCAAATAAAATTCAGAGCTTCCCATGTATGACACTCTCAAGTCTCTCAATATATGTGGTATTTGTGGATTCTCACCAAGGCAGTGATGATGGTTGTCTTTCTTTTCATCCTATAACTAAAGCTTATGTGGAGCTCATAGGTAAGGAGAAAACTAGAAGAGCAAACTTGCAATGCATGTGTTGTAAAGTCAAACAATGGATCCATGGAGAAGCAAATCATGCAGTCGAGTCAAGATGTATAGGAGGATGGATATGGTGGAACCTAATTCTACTTAGCTCCTTGAATGCCTATCTCTCCTTTGGACATGAAAACTAGCCAGAGGTTATGAGCTATTTTTTACTCTTTTTCTTTTTCTCAGGGAGTCAGGCACCTAAGTACCCATTGTTTTAGCATTGGGACACTTGTCCATTTTCCTTTTTCTTCTCCCTTCTCACTTCTCTCTCTTTTTTCAAATATGTTTTTGCATAGCTCATAGTGCTCCTTTTGGCGTTGATAGGATTTGGAGAGTGTTGACGGTGGATAACGTCAACATTCATTAGAACTTTAGACATAAGAGGATACATGAAAATACACTAGTCTAGGGTTTTAACTGATAATTTCTATGAGTTTTACATATTCTATATTTTCCAGGGATTATTCTAGAAAAGCTGAAAAGAGGGATTCAAGTGCAAAATAAACACAAAACTTATCCGCCACGGGAAATATTGCGATTAGACTCTGGAAGACTCTGGAAGACACTCGAAGCAACAGGGGGGCCAGAGGCCACCAGGTGGGGCCGGCCGGCCCCACCCTAGGGCCGGGCGGCGCCCCCTGCTAGGGTTTGCCTCCTCCTTCTAGAAGCTTCCTCTGTCGCCTCTCCTGATGCATCTCGGTCCTTGGTTAAGTCCTTTTGATCCTATGGCGCACGCGCATCCCACCGGACTATAAATATGTGGGTAGACCCCCCTTGGAGAGAGTCAATTCATTATTCATCAAGGCCTCAAGCCATCAAGCATCAAGAAGCCTTCTAGTTCATCAAGAGCCTTCTAGTTCATAGTTCTAGTTAGTTAGATTAGAAGTAGACGAGATCTAGTTCTTCATTGGGATCTCAAGCCCTCGGCGTCTGTTTGGAGCGTAGGAGTTCGGTATAGTTCTAGTTCTTACTTTCTTATTGTATTCAGTATTCAGATTAGGGAGACATTACTCTTAATAGTTTATATGTTCTTGATTGCAATAGTCATTGTCTACTTTGATTATATGTCTAGTTTAGTTGGTTCGATTTCATTGAATTCATGTAATTGCTCGTATAGCGTTTATCCAAGTGTACAATAGGTAGATGATAGACGATATGTAGACGCGGTGTCTAGATGTCTTGTTTATCTACGAGTGCACCCTGACATGCCGGGTAGTATGGTAGTCTGCGTAACAGAACCGACCAAATTATAAGAGCACAAGTATAAATCAATCACAGAAGTGACTAATTCCACACTTGAGCCCATATAATCCCGGTAGTCCGGAAATCTCGAAGGATTTCAAACCAACAAAACATACAAGCCAAGATCGAACGCAACTTAACATAATTCACCATCCGTTACATCAGAGTTCACAAATTACATAACATAGAAGTACTTAGTTATTACAATACCAGTTTGCAGTGATAAAAGTCACGGTTTTGAAAACATTCAAGAACACACACTAAGTTCAGATACATGCCAGATCCATAGTCATCCCACAAAAGCATATGATAAGATAAAGGAAACGATCTTTGCCCGAGATCTAGTCCTCATCCCCAGCAGGGTGAAGACATACCAAGCAGTAGCCTGTATAAAGGATATCATCTGCAACAAGAGGGAATAAACCCTGAGTACGAGGATGTACTCAGCTAGACTTACCCGTCATAAACCAGAAATAAATGACACCAAGGATTATGCAAGGCTGAAATATAAGTGGAGCTAGCTTGACAACATTTTGCATAAAAGTACAAGCGATAATTGATGAATAACTAATTTTATTAGCAGCAGCTTAAATTATTTTACCTTCCATCTACATGTGTCCTGTACTAAGCAAACACTTATTTAAAACAAGCATTAATAACCATATCCAGTTTAGTACAGCTTTCAACCATAACAACATCATACTTGAACCATAATTAATTTAGTGAGATCTACGATTGCCAGGCAAGGTCAAGTTCTCACTATCCGGGAGAGACGGCGATTCGAATCGATTTCAAGCGAGCTCGGGGGGTATTCCCAACACACACCCAGCAGACCGGATCGAGTCGCCTTAGGTTACTCTTCGCATACAACTTCAGGCGTGGGCCCGGTTCTCGCGTCGGCAAAACCGGAAAGTCGGATAGCCAGGATGTTCAAGCCATGCTAACCCAAGGACGACGCCAGGACAGTTATACATGCTTGCCCTTGGTCTAGTATGCCGCTATCCCGCGAATTGCCCAACCGCCCCCCGCTTTCCCGTCTTGAGTTGAACTAACGAGCTTCGCGGCCACTTGGCACACAGGGCCGGGCCAACTATGTGTTAGGCTGCGTTCAACATGACCAAGAGTGAAACAACGACTCCAGTCCTTAATCGACTCGGACAGGGTCCACTGCCCCTGCCCGGTCCTCTTTTAATTAATCACCAGGTTCACTTCCATGATACTACATAAAGCCAATAGTGACCAAAGAGTAACCACCTATAACTCGCGGATGACAGAAAATCACCCGACTTCTACCGGTCTAAGCAGGGCTACGCATTTGCATCGCTCCTAACCTAGACATGGGATTCAGGATATAAAATATATACTGGACAAGGATAGGGTAAGTGCAACAACATCTTCAACCAACTCCTAAACTTAATGCAATAAACAACATAAAGTACTCAAGTGCATTTTATAAAACTTGGGAACTTAATATGCTCCGGGGCTTGCCTTTCACAAAGGTTGCAGGCTCGTGATTGGGGCACTCAGTTAGTTCTTCTTCTCCGACGGAGTTGCTTTTCGCCGGCTACTCCTGCTCCCTCCTCCTCCTGGTGCTCCAGCTGCAGGTCCCCGAACTCCAAGACCGTTACCCCCTTCGGCGAACCTATTGAATGCAATGCATAAATGAGCACAAAGGATGCAAATGATGACCAAGTAAGAGAGTAAATAACAGCAATAATACTAAACCCTCCAGCTAAGGTGATGACTCTATTCAAATCACTTTAAGTTCTGAGTAGGTGCATATCTCCTCTCTAAACAAGATTGAACACTCACCAAGCAAGTCAAGGTATAACTTTTCATCATCAGTTAAGGACATACAACCTGCACCTAACCACGTGTATAAATTAGCAAAGCATCTACAAGATATAAGTCACACACACACAAGGGCAAGTATTCAAAGCAAGCACATTTCAGGATTTCTGCCCTTCAGAGAGCAGCTGAAAGAAGTGACTGTAACTGGAGTTCTATAAATCCAATTGACATGTATGAGGACATTCTGGAAAGCTCATGAAATTGTCTACAACTCTTATTTAGACATTACAGACAGATTCACAATCCAAAAATGCCAAACAATCAGCTTTCCCAGATCTGTCCAGAAATTCCAGAGAGGAACCCTTTCTCTGGAACCTCACAAGATAATACCATAACTCTTAAACTACTCCACCAAATGCTTTCAAATTTTAACAGCAACTAGATAATGAAATTATCTACCACTTTTCTATTGACCACAAAGTCCGAAAACACCATCTAAGCTATGCAACACAAAAAGTATCACCAGCTGTCCAGAAAAGCTTAAATTGGAGAATTAATTATTTACTCATGTTCAAACTTACAATTCAAGCTCACCCAACCTGACCAAAAGTTAAAGTATGACTAATGATTAACAGAAAATCTAACAAGCCATCCTAAAACATTAATTAAAGTACCCTTTTCAATTTATTTCATTATTTAAGAGCACAAACGAGCACATAGTAAAACTACCCAGAAAAAATCCACAAAATTACAGTGGACTACTCATAGCTCATATAGACCACAGTTCAAATTTCACAGTAAAGTACTAAGTACAACTTCCTATACCAAAAGAACAAGCCACACAAGCTTAAAGATGGGAAATTCACAATTTCATTTGAAAAGTATCAAACAACAGATTTATAATTTTTTTTCTTAGCATTAAGATAGCACCAAGATACAATGTCCCAAGTTTCACCTCATAAACACGCATACAGAAAACATGGTAAGTATATTACCAAACAATGCCTAAAACCAACTTATTTAACAAACTGCTCTGCAAAATAGGGGTACATGCCAAACAATATTTTTCATAGGCAGAGCAGGTCAAAACAAAACTAACCTCACAGGTTTCACATTTTTAGCACTAATTAATAATTAGTTATGCATTAAACTATTTTCCAAGGCCTAGATCAAAATAAATAGACCAAGCAAAATTTACTGCAGAACATGGCATATTTCATATTTTTATTAAAAACTAGACATGCAGAGGAGTCCAACAAAATTTGAATCACCTTAAATGGACTTTCCTAGCTCCAGCTATGAAATAAAAAAATCAGCCTCAAATCTGGAAAAGAATAAAAATAAAAACGAAAAATGGGAAACCCTAAGGGGCTCGGTGCACCCGGTCCATGCACCAGCAGGCGCTGACCGACGGGCCCCGGTGACCAGCGGCCCCACACGCCAGTGAGACAAAGGCGGCCAGCCAAGTCATTTCCGCCGGAGCTTCGCCGTCGGGCGAGGCTACCGTCGGGCGAGGGTAGCACCGGACTCCTCTCTCGGGGCGCCCAACGAGGTAAGTGAAGGTGGGGTTCTCCGCCTCTAGACAAGGTGGCGGCGGCAATGGCGGCTCGGCGGCGGCGCTCGACGGCGTGCTCGCCGGAGAAGACCGCGCCGGCACAAAACAAGCACTGCGCAAGCTCCTATGGCTCTAGGCGAAACCCTAGGGACGGTGGTTGAACGCTCACCCGGCACCGGACGGGGGAAGGTCGATGGGCGGCGGCGGCGGTGGTGCGGCGTGGGACGCGGCGGGGTTGGCTCGGGTTCCGGCAAGACGGCGGCACGAAGGACCCAACGGCTGCACCTCCCGCTTCCCCGGGTCACAGAGAAGTGCAAACACGTGAGAGACGAGATGGAGAAGCTCGCAGACCAAAGACGTTAACGCCGAGACCGAGCTCGGGCGGCGACAATGTCGGGCATGGCAGCGCTCGCCCGTGGGGCTCTTACCCAACGGTGAAAGCCAACGGAGCTAGGTTGGGGGCCGAGAGGGCGCCATGGCGGAGCTACGGTGCGGAGGAATTGGACTGAGGGGGTGCGGTGGCCGGGAATTCCATGGACGACGGCAAAGAAGCGCTGCCGCCGCGCTTCGTCAGAGAGGAGGAAGAAGAGAGAGCAGAGCGGAGCGAAGCGAGAATGAGAGGGAGGGAGAAGAGCAGCTGCCTCCTCCACTTTCATCGCTGGCGAGGCGAGCTGGTAAGCGACGGGCGCGCGCGAGACACGCGCGGCGGTGAAGTCCTGCGCGCGGTCGGCCACCGAACCGGACGGTTCAAACGGCAGGGCGCCGATTCAGTCGGCATCAGGCCGACTGACGGCCGTTTTTTGACGATGATTATCTCCTAAACCATGCTTCATTAACGAAAAGTGTATTACTAAAAATTCTAGCCCTATATCTGGTCTACAACTTTCCTTATACTCACTTTCTCTGGTTCGAACTGGTTTGCAAGTTACAAGCTGTCGAACAGAGGTAAAAACACACTGCACGCAATCCATGACTTAGCCATTTTTCAGAGACTCGATTCAGCACTGAATTCGACAGAAATGTAGGTTTTTGAGCACCTTGTGCACATTTTCATGGTTTGAGCTTTAAATAAAGTTTGTTCCTTACTAAATTCTCTACAACTTTCATTTAGGCCTCACAGCCATGCAAAGCTTCTAGCTTGCACTTTTAAAACAGTCAAACAGATTAGCTTTGAAAGCCTTTTTAGGTCAACCATCACCTAGGAGCTTAATTGAGCAAAGTGCTGGATACAAACATTGTTCTATTAACTGTCCAAAGCATAGTTAGACTACTGTAGAGCACAATTAGCAACAATCCACATCATGACATAAGACCAAGCAAGCAAGACAAGCATCAATGAACTTTTCATAAGCATACACATAGGAATGGCATAAGAACTTGTCACACATATGCATATAGGAGATGATGATGATGCTCATGACCAGTTTATGCAGGTGATTTAGTAGACCAAACACCAGAGGTGTTACAGCCCTCCCCCCTTAAAGGAATCTCGTCCCGAGATTAGGTGAACGTACCATTGCGCGGCAAACGCAGGATACACCTCTCTTAGGTAATCTTCTCTTTCCCAAGTAACATCCCAATTACTCTCATTGTTCCAAGTGACCTTATAGAACCGGATTATTTTGTTTCGTGTAATTCTCTCTTTAGTATCAAGAACCTTCACAGGTCGGGCTTCATATGTCAAATCTGATTTTAACTCTACATCTTGAGCTTCCATTCTTTCTTCAGGCACCCGAAGGCATTTCTTGAGTTGAGAGACATGGAAAACATTAAAGATAGCACTCATCTCTGGTGGTAGTTGGATCTTGTAAGCTACTTTTCCCCTTTTCTCTAGGATTTGGTAGGGACCCACATACCTCGGGGCCAACTTTCTTTTAACACCAAAACGTTGCACACCTTTCATGGGAGACACCTTGAGATACACATAGTCACCAACTTCAAACTCAATAGGGCGCCTTCGCCTATCTGCGTAATTCTTTTGTCGAGATTGGGCAGCCTTAATGTGTTGTTGGATAACCTTCACTTTCTCCTCGGCCTCCTGGATTAACTCCAGGCCATAATACCAACGTTCACCCGGCTCAACCCAATGAGAAGGTGTTCAACATCTTCTTCCATACAACGCTTCAAAAGGAGCCATCTTAATACTTTCTTGATAACTATTGTTATATGAGAACTCGGCCAAATGTAACCAGCTCTCCCAAGATCCTCCTGCAGATAGAACACAAGACCGTAGCAAGTCTTCTAGAATTTGATTGACTCTTTCCCGTCTCGACCGGAGGTTTGAGGGTGATAAGCTGAACTACTTGAACAAGTTGGTGCCCAATGCTTTGTGCATATGCTCCCAGAAACGTGCAACAAACTGTGGCCCTCGATCAGATATGATGGTTTTAGGAACACCATGGAGCCGATAAATCTGAGCCATATACAACTCCGCACATTTATGAGGACGGATAGTAACACTCACAGGAATAAAATGGGCAGTCTTGGTCAAACGATCCACGATCACCCAAATAGAATCATGACCCTTTTGCGTCATGGGCAATCCGGTGATGAAGTCCATGCTGATTTCTTCCCACTTCCAGCTGGGGACAGAGAGAGGTTGGAGTGGACCAGCAGGCTTAAGATGAACGGCCTTAACCCGACAACAGGTATCACAACGGGCTACAAAGTCAGCAATCTCTAGCTTCATTTTGGTCCACCAAAATCTAGGTCTCAAGTCTTGATACATCTTGCTACTACCTGGATGGATAGAATAATTGGAAGAATGAGCTTCAGCTAAGATCTGTTGCCTAAGGTCTTTATCTTTGGGTACCACTAGACGATCATCAAACCATAAGACACCCCTTTCATCCACACGAAAGCGAGTGGCTGGTTTTAACTTCATTTTCTTCTTGATATGAAAGATGCCCACGTCAGTCTTTTGAGCCTCCATAATCTTATTTGTAAGAGTAGAGCTCAAAGTGATGTTGTGGAGTACCACTGGATGCATAAGATGTGCTATGTGATAGTCTCCTTGGATAGCAGAACTAGAATGAGACTTTCTACTCGGTGCCAAGAACTACATTTGCCTTTCCGGGATGGTAGTGCACTTGCAAATTGTAGTCCTTGATCAACTCAAGCCACCTTCGTTGACGCATATTCAACTCAGCCGAGTAAAGATATACTTCAGGCTTTTATGATCAGTGTAAATGTGGCACACATTACCCAACAAGTAATGTCTCCATATCTTCAAAGCATGAACTACTGCCGCCAACTCTAGATCATGTGTGGGATAGTTGACTTCGTGTTTTCGCAACTGACGAGAAGCATAAGCAATAACTCGCCCTTCCTGCATAAGTACACAACCAAGGCCAGTGCCCGATGCATCGCAATAAACATCAAAAGGCTTCTCAATATCCGGTTGAGCTAAGACAGGAGCAAAAGTCAACAAGGTTCGCAAAGTGCGAAACGCGGACTCGCATTCCGATGTCCATACAAACTCTTCGCCTTTCTGAAGCAACTTGGTCATAGGCTTTGCTATCTTAGAAAAGCCAGGAATGAATCTGCGATAATACCCAGCGAGGCCAAGGAAACTACGAACTTCGAGAGGCGTGGTTGGAGCCTCCCAATCTAGAACTTGTTGTACTTTTGAAGGATCAATCGAAACCCCATTCTCCAAGAGAATATGACCAAGGAAAGGAACTTCCTTCAACCAAAACTCACACTTGCTGAATTTAGCATAAAGTTGATGTTCTCTTAACGGACAACACCACCCTTAAATGCTTAGCATGATCTTCCTTATTTTCAGAATAAACCGGGATATCATCAATGAACACCACAACGAACTTATCCAATTCCGGCATGAATACCGAATTCATCAGGTACATGAAATGGGCAGGAGCATTCGTCGGACCAAAAGACATGACAAGATACTCATATAACCCATACGGTTGCAAAAGCCGTTTTCTCAATATCTTCGGGGACGGATTCGAATCGATGATACCCCGAACGTAAATCAATCTTGGAAAACACTTTGGCTCGAGAGAGTTGGTCAAACAAGATATCAATTCGAGGCAAAGGATATTTATTTTTGATAGTAACTTCATTTAGAGGCCGATAATCTACGCACATACGCAAGGATTGATCTTTCTTCTTAACAAAGATAGCGGACAGCCCCATGGAGAAGAGCTAGGGACGGATCAAGCCTTGTGTCATCAACTTCTTAAGTTCTTCCTTCATTATAGCCAACTCATTGGGGGCATACGGTAAGGCCTTCTAGAGATGGGTGCGGCACGGGATTAAATCTATCTTAAACTCAACATCACGCACGGGTGGTAGGCCGGGCAACTCTTAGGGGGAAAACATCCAGGAAACTCACATACCACCGGTATGGCTGCGATATTGTCATCGAGAACAGAATTTCTTTGTGGAACTTGGATCAGCAAACTCGGGGAGTGGCACTAGAAAAGCTTCATTGGTACCCGGATCTCTCAACATGACTACCCTGGTGGATGTATCAATAAGGACTCCGTGATGGCTCATCCATCTCATTCCTAATATCACATCTATCTTGAGGTTAGGTAGGATGATAAAAGTTTCACTATACACCCGACCACCAATATCAAGACGCACACCCCGCACTATCTGGTTGGTAGCCACGGGATTGCCCGCTGCACTAATATTGAATTTACCCTCTTCCAGATTTATGATATTCATATTGTGCTCAGATGCAAAGAGAGGACTCATGAATGAATGAGAAGCACCAGAATCAAAGAGCACAACAGCAGGATGATTATCAACTAAGAACTTACCAGCTGTGACTGTCTCACCAGCCGGGATTTCCTCAACAGCAGTATAGTGCACATGCCCCGGGCGGGGTGCATTCGATTCCCCGCTTCTTGGGATAAGGACAATTCTTGGACCAATGCCCCGATTTGCCACAATTCCAAAGACGGCATGTGGCTTGGTGGAACATTAGAGCGGGGACGGACAGAAGAGCCCTTAGGTAGAGCAACTGTGAAACCCTTGCGATAACCAGTCTTGTTTTGATTCTTCTTCAGGGGTGGACGATAACGAGGAGGTGCAGTGGGAGGGCGATAAGGAGCCCTAGAAACCACTGGAGCCTTGGATTGAGATGACCCAGCATCGAATGCCCTCTTACGGCTCTTAGAAGCAGTGTACACAGCATTGCTATTCTCTTGAGTAAGAGTATCACCGATGAATTCATTAAAAGTGGTGCACTTGCGGTACTCATCGTCTTCATCAACTTAGGGCCAAGACCCCGCTTGAAACTAGCGATCTTCTTAGCTTCAAGTATCAACAAATTCTGGTGCATACCGGGACAAGTTATTGAATTCTTGCGAGATACCCGGTCACACTTTTTGTTGCCTTGAGTTAACTTCATGAACTTCGGTATGTTTGATTGCCATAAGACACGGGCGGAATGTAGCGCCCATTTAAAGTCGGCCTGGAACGCGCTCCCAAGAAATAGGAACATTTTCAGGGTAGGTGGTACGATGATGAGCCCACCAAATCCCTGCGGGACCCCTGCGCAAATGGTGCGGCGTACTCGTTTTCATATTGTCGGGGCACATTCAGCATACGGAACTTCTGCCTTATAGTATTTAGCCACTCATCAGCTTCCAGTGGCTCTTCAGCTTCCTTGAAAACAGGTGGATTAGTGCCCAAAAAATCCCTGAAATCACTGTACTGCTCCTGATCATGATCCCGACGCCCACGATGTCCATCACGGTTGGCTAATTCTCGAACAGCATCAGCCAAAGCCCGCTGTCCTTCAGCCAACATAGCCATTAGCTCAGCTGGAGTAGGAGGTGGTGGCGGTGGTGGTGGATCAGCACCAGCACCCCCCCAGCACTACCCGCACGGGTGTTATGGCGCGGCATCTGCATCACACATCCAATTGAGCATCAGTGTTGATGTTTGGATAAAACATAGACAATGATCAAATTATGCCGAACTGTATTCATTGGAGAGAAATACATTCATACAATAAAACAGGGCACAATAACTCATTTCCATTCCACAACATCAGCAACATAATAGCACAATGATAGCGAGTCGTGCATCAATTTAACACAAAGTGCGATAGATATAATTAGCTCATACCCCGGGAGCGAAACACTTGTTCCAACAAGTCATCGAGGTCAACAAAAGCAAGGTCCGAATAGAGTCACGGTGTGGGGATTGCTCCCCCGGGTATCCTCAGCCGAGGGCCTGGGCCGAGCGGTCGGCAAAGGCCCAGCCGAGAAGACCATGCCGGCGCTACCGTAAGACCGTGGAGTAAGGCGCAAGACTCGGCATGCGAGATATGATTCGCCTGGATCATCGGGCGTCAGTTTCCTTGAACCTAGGATTTCTGGTCGGCTAGCGTGGTGCCGATCGGGGAAAGTAAGATTAGATTGATCTTGTAACCCTGCCCCCGACTATATAAGGCGGGCGGGGACCCCCTCCAAAACAGATTACTCCCGATCATAATCCACAAAGCGTAACACGGGACTAGGGTTTTACGTCACCTCGACGGCCTGAACTGTCTAAACCCGTGTCTCGTGTTACTTTCTTGCTCTTGATCTCGCGCACCTCACCACCCTCGATCTCATCTACTACCTCGGGCATCCCCAAGGTAGGCTGCCGACCGGATATCGTCGACGGTGGCGCGCCCGGTAGGGGTGTGCGTTTTCAGATCCGTCGCCGAGCAAGATGGTTACTCCTTCCACCGTCGCTCTCTCCGCCGCGTCGGGCATGACCTTCACCGTCGGATCCATCACGTGGACCGTCGCCGCCGAGCACGATGGCGGGGAGAACGGCCAACCCCGGATCCCATCCAATGGAACCGGGCATGCCCGCCCCGGCCGACAGAGCCGACGCCTCCAAGCGAGGCCACGGCGATCCTCCCAGAGAGGGCGGGCGTATTTGCAGCGCCCCGTCGGGAGAGGAACCCCGTCAACTCCGACGACTGATTGAGCTCATCGGCCAGGGCCGGTGGAGGCATACGCGAGTGCATCGAACTTCATGAAAAACACGCTTCGCAGCGCTTTTAGCGAGCACCCACCCGCCGGACGGGATGGCAACCAGCGTCGCCGCCGGGCACCACGCCCGATCCGACCACCCGCCGAGGCCATCGGCCATCCCGGTGAGGCCCACTGGACCTGGGACGTCCCATCGCAGCCCGGACGACCCACCGGGTTTGGGCCCGGTGGTTCTGGGAGATTTCCTCCCGGCACCCAAACCACTCGGCGGGACGCCATCGCAGACATCCCCGGAGGAACAGATCTACAACCATGGTGGCATCACCCCGACCGCAAGGTCCCGGGGGTACCCACCAGAAGTAGCACGGCGACAACTTCGCCCAACCATCACCGGCCGACACCCCATCGCCGACCCGTTAACATGGTACAGCTCCACTGCCGGAAAACGACGAGTCACTCCACACCATCCTCGAGGAGCAGCCCGCCCGACTTCCGATGCCCTCCCAGATCCGATCTAGATACATCAATCGTTGTTAGTGGGCCGGAACCCTCCAAATAAATTACACCCCCCGGTATACCCGGGCGCAGATCTTCATGTTCGAGCAGCCTCGCCGGACGAGGACCCACCTACGGCGAGACAGATGGACATCGCGCCCGACCGAGGCGCCGCAACGCCGTCGAGCCGAACGCCGTGGGTGGCTTACGAGGAACAGGGGGAGCGGCGTCTCCTCCGAGATGCGGCCGGCCCTAATCACACCTCTACAGAACCCGGGCGGACGAAGTTTGTCTACATCGACGAACAAATCGTGAAGCGCCAACCCCGAAGCGCCAACCTCCGCCGCCGCCAACGAGCTTGAGGCGCTTGCCCCACCCTCGTAAACCGGGCTAAAGCTTTCATCAAGGCTGCTCAAGTGCGTGTGAACAGCTACGGGAGATGCCGCCCCGGATCCTCCACATCGGATCCGGCCGCCATCGATCGGGGGAAGATCCCGACGGGTCCCGCCGACGCACAATGACGGGGAGGTAGCGCAATCAGCGCAGAACGGAGGCGGCAACAACCCGCCGCACCCGCCCATCAACCAGCCACCCGGGCCGACGCCCGTGCGATCATCAATGCCGGACGTGACGCCGCGGCCCGTCATTGACGCCGACGCACCGATGCCTACAACGCCGAGATGGAGCGCCGCCGCTTTCGACGCCGAGCACGGGCTCCGACCGCAACGGGGCGCCCGGTGATCGAGGGCCCCAAGCCCCTCTCGGCACGGCTGCGGTCCCATCGGTGGCCTGGGCCACTTCCGGATCCCCCGGAACAGTGGAGCCCTACGACGGCAAAGGCCAACCCCGAGCTTGGTGGCTCCAAACGTACGCCCGTAGCGGCCGCCGCCTGGGGAAATGTAAGACACGATGGCAAACTACTTAATTGTCATGCCTGGCCTCCCTACCCTGGGAATCGTTCACGGACCGGAGGAGAACTCCATCGATAATCGGGCGCAGCTCCGGGAAGCTCTTCGTGGACAACTACATGGCCACGTGTGATCGCAAGCCACGCGCCCACGATCTCGAAAGGTTGGCGCAACGCCCCAACGAGACGCCCGGCAATACATTCGCCGCTTCTCCACGCCGCGCGGGGCGCCGCCAACGCCAATGACACCGACGTCATCACGGCCTTCATCCGGGCCTTACATACAAAGAACTCTCTCGCGAGAAGCTCCACAGAAACGCCTTAAACAATCGGCGAAGTTGATGAAAACCGCCACGACGCCTACGCATGTGGAGAGGAGGCCGAAGGGCACCATTGCAGACCTCGCCGCGGGGAAGAGGCCCATGCCCCCTCCTCCGCCGCCAGAGCTCCTCGGCCCAACGATCGCAACACCGACCCGGAGGGATCGAAGGCCGGATCATCGCCACGACAACCGCGACCGCCGGACCGACACCGAGGACGCCGGCCCGACGTGAACAACGCCAAGTCACGGGTCAAGCGAACCCTCGACGCCGAAGTTCGACAAAGTCTGGATCAGCCGTGTCCCGATCCATAAGAACGCGACGCACACCATGCGCCAATGCTACGGGCTCGGCAAAGTTTTCCGGGAAGAAGACATGGCGCCAACGCCGCCGTGGCGACAAAAACGGCGGCGATAAAGAAGATGACCCGAAAACTGCATTTGCATTTCGTACCAAACACCGCCCAAGAGCGTGGCCACGATCCGCGGTGGGGCCACACGCAATGGAAAGCAAGAGGAGCAAGAAGGCGACCGCCGGAGGGTCATGGCGATCTCCGACGAAAAACTATCGCCGACCCGCCTTCGCCATGGTCCGACCAGCCCATCACCTTCGCCGAGGAAGACCCGGTGGTCGGACATACCATACCCCGGGCGTTTCCCCGGTCCTCGACCCGGTGATCGGCGCGTCCACTTCAAGCGTGTCCTCATCGGCGGCGGGAGCTCCTTGAATATACTCTTCCCAAAGTCGCTCCGGGGACTTCGGCATCTCGAAAGAGGCCTTGCCCGGCCGAATCTCCGTTACGGGGCATCATCCGGACAAGCCATCGGAGCCGCTCGGCCAAGTGACCTCCCCAAGACAGTTTGGCACCCCGGGCCGGTTCCGTAAGGAAAACCTGCCGTTCTACGTCCGAGACTTCGACACGGCCCATCATGCCATCTTGGGGACGCCCGGCCCCGCACAAGTTCATGGCGGTCCCTCACTACGCCTACCTCGTGATGAAGATGCCAGCCCCGGTGGCGTACTCACCCTCCGCCGACACGAGGAACGCCCACGCTTGCGAGCAAGAAAACTACATCATCAACGAGACCGCCGGCCCGGCCGCCAAGATGCTGGCGTGCCTCGCCGACTCCAAAGAAGTGCCCGGGAAGACCGGGGAGATCCCGGCCAATGAACCACCGCGCTCCTCCATCAAAAACAAGGAGACCAAGGTCATTGACTTGGGCACGGTGACCCCCCTCCAAGGTCACTCTGGACGGGCGCCAACCTCGACCCCAAATAGGAAGACGCGGGCCGTCGCCTTCCTCCGGACAACGTAGACGTGTTCGCATGGAAACCCGCGGACATGCCCGAAGTACCGAGGAAGTATGCCGAGCACGCCTGAAAGGTCTCATCCTCCGCCAAGCCGGTCAGCGTAAGCTCCGCCCGATTCGCGCCGGACAAGAAAGAGGCTATTAGGGTAGAAATCAACCGGCTCTTAGCCCGGTTTTATCAAAGAAGTGTATCACGCCGAGTGGTCGGGCAAAACCCAGCCCTCGTCCCGCAAAAGCAATAAAGAATGGCGAATGTGCGTTGATTACACCGATCTTAACAAACACCGCCCCTAAAGACCCGTTCACTCTCCCTCGCATCGACGAGGTCGAGATTCCACCGCCGGTGCGAACTCCTCTCGTTTCTTGATTGTTATTCCGGGTATCACCAGACGCCCTAAAGGAGTCCGACCAGGTCAAGACGGCCTTCATAACTCCATTCGGCGCCTATTGCTACACGACGATGTCCTTCGGCCTAAAGAATGTGGGGCGACGTACCGGCCGGACAATTCAAGCATGCCCGAAGGATCAGATAGGCATCAACGTCGAAGCTCACGCCGACGACGTTGTGGTAAAATCTAAAACCGCCGATAGCTTAATCGCCGACCTTGACCAAACATTCAAAAGTCTCCGAATGTATCGATGGAAACTCAACCCAAACAAGTGCATTTTCGGAGCTTCCTCGGGAATCCTGCGGGGAATACGGCCGCGACCACGAGATCGAACCAAACCCCAGAAGGTGTCGGCCATAACCAAAATGTTGCCGCCAACCAATATCAAGGAAGTACAGAAGCTCGCCGTACGCTTGGCAGCCCTAAGTCGATACATCTCCAAGCTAGGAGAGAGGGCCATGCCTTTCTTCCGCTTACTCCCGGCGTCCGACAAGTTTGTTTGGACTCCGGAGGCCGACGAGGCATTCAAGGAGCTTAAGGTCTTCTTGACGACGCCCCTGTCTTAACGGCTCCGCTACCCGGCGAGGATCTCCTCCTTTACATCGCGAAAGAACGAATCGGGTGGTCTCCACGGCGGTCGTCGTCGGCGTGACGAACCCGGGCATGCATTCAAGGTGCGGCGCCCGGTCTACTACATAAGCGAGGTCCCGAACGAGTCCAAAACTCGTTACCCGCAAATACAAAAAGCTCATCTACGCCCGGCCCCACCGACGTCACGTAAGGTGAACCACTACTTCCGGGCCTCACAAGATAACGGTGGTGTCCCACTACCCGATCGGCGACATCATAAAGAACAAGGAAGTCGACGGAGAGTCGCCAAATGGGCGCTTGAAATCGGGCGCATACACCGTCGAATCACGCGAGCCGCCAGACGATAAAATCCGGCGTCGCCGACTTCATCGCCGAAAGTGGACGAACATGCAGAACCAGCTCCCACCCGAGCACCCCCCAAAGATTGGAAGATGTACTTTGACGGTGCGCTAAATGTGAGCGGTGCTGGTGCGGGGTCGTACTTGTATCGCCAAGCGGCGAGGAACTCCGATACGCCTTGAGAATACATTTCAAGGCATCTAACAATGCCGCCGAAACCGAAGCCGCCATTCACGGCATCAAGATTGCTATATCCCCGGGGATCAAACGCCTGAAATCTTCGGCGACTTCGGCTGGTCGTCAACCAGTAAACAAAGACCGGTCTTGCACCGAGAAAATGGACGCCCACGCTTTCGGAAATCCCGAAACTCGAGAACAAATTCTACGGCATTGAGTTCCACCACATCGTTCGGGAAGAAAACTTCGAGGCCGATCGGCTCTCCAAGTTAGGCTCTACACGAGCAGCCATTCCGCCAGCGTATTTTGCGACGATCTCCTCGACACCATCTATCGGCCAAGACGGAGCGACGCCCAACCCGACCACATCGCGGAGAAGGCGCCGCACTCGCCGAGGGCCATCGACGCCGAAGACTGGCGCGCCCCTCGCTCATCGATACCTCACCAACTCGAGGTCCCGACCGACAAACCGAGACGTAACGCTTGATACGGGCGGAGCAAGCACTACGCCCCGGTAGAGGCTGGCCTCGATGCGCAAACGCCAACGCTAACGCTCGCCAAAAGTGCGCTCGCAGCCCGAAGGCTTGAAGATACTAAAAGAAATACATGCCGGACTCGTGGAAGCCATTGCGCCTCTCGGAACTCCGGTCGGCAGAGCCTTCCGAGCTGGATTTTATCGCCGACCACCCGTAGCCGACCTTGTAACACCCGGTACGACATTGCGAGGGATGCCGGTTCTTCGCCAAGCAGCCTCACTGCCGCCCACGCTCTAATAGCGATCCCGCTACCGGGCGTTCGCGAGCCACGGGGACTCGACCAGATCGGCCCCCTTCGAGCCGCACCGGGCAATTTTAAATACGCATCGGTCGCCATCGACAAGTTCTCCAAGTGGATTGAGTACAAACCACTCGCCCGGCTCGACAAGCAAGAAGGCCGCCGAGTTCTTTGAGGAAATCGTTCACCGCTTTGGCATCGAACAAGATCATCACCGACCTCGGGTCAAACTTCACGGGGAAACGAAGTTACGGGAGTTTTGTGAAGAGCGCTCCATCTTGGTCAAATATGTCTCCGTTGCGCACCCACGCCAACGGCCAAAGCCGAGCGCAAACGGAATGATCCCGGGACGCACTTAAAAAAAGCGCCTATACCGGAAGGGACGACAAGCACCGGGAAGGTGGTCAAGGAACTTCCACCCGCCAGCCTCCGGGGGCGCCACGCATTGATCGAGCACGTGGGTTTCCCCCTACTACATGGTATACGGGTCGGAAGTCGTCCTACCCGAGGACGTCGCCTTCCGACGCTAAGAGTGGAAAACTACTCCGAGGAAACCTCCGATAGCGCCGATGACGCCGACCGCGCGTAAGAAGAACGCCTAGCCGCGTCTGCGTCCGATCGGCAAAGTACCTAGAGGGCGTCCGTCGCTATTACGACCGCAACGTCGGGAGCGCCCCCTTCGCGGCCGGGCGATCTGGTCTTACGCCGCCGCACGAGCTCCGCAGCATGCATAAGCTCTCCTCCCCATGGGATGGTCCCTTCATCGTCAAGGAGGTCACCCGGCCTGTGGTCCTATAGGGGGTGGAGTCGACGGCGCGATATCCCAAACTCCGGCACGCCCGAGCACCTAATACGCTTTTACGCCTAATAAGTCAAGATGAACAAAGATATGTACTCTGTTTCCCTTTGTAATCCAAATATATATATGATTTAATGTCTTTTTTGTCGTGTCTCTTTTTCTCCCTCGTGCATTCATTTTTCATATGTGCTACCCACGCACTATACGCCAATAAGACCGCCAAGACGCACTTTAACTCAAACCGATCGGAGCAACCCCTGCTTCCGGCCCAAACCTACACGTGCTAGCAGCCGGCTGCGTTATGGAAAGGCCAGCAGCGGTTCCCTGGGGACCTCGGTACCCTCTACGCCAAGCAATACAAGGAACATACCCCTTAGCGCTATGAGATACTAGGAAACTTGGGCCGGTCCGCATGACGACAAAGTCACACACTGCAGGGCATTACGGCAAACACTTTACATGCATAACAAAAAATGATATTAACATCATTTACGCATAGGCGTCTCCACACGCAATACATAAGTTAATTCTAACGCTCTTCTCCTAGGGGCTGCGGCCTCGGCCGCCGAACAGTCCAGTCCTCCACCACCTTGACGGCAAAGATCGAGGACTAAGGTCCTTCTCCCGGTCGGGCGATCGACTTGGTCGGGCAAAACTCCGCCTCGACCGGGATAACTCCACCGAGGGGATAGTGCGACGGACCCGGCGCCACAGGCGTGCCCCAGCGGCAAGCAGGCGCTCCGTGAACAAATACGCGTGTTTGTTGTAGAACGGCCTGGCATCGCACGAAGCGTGACACGAAGGATAAGCGCTCCAAAGACGCCCCGGTCGTAAACCCCGTCCGGATCGGCGCAGATTCAGCGGTGGGGGGGTGGGCGATGGTGTCCTCCATCCGCTCCTCGGCGGGCCGCGAGCGCCCGTTTCAAATCCGCTGGGCGCCGCCGCATTTCTCCCACAATAACCGCGGAACAAGTGTTAAACCCCGACACGTGCAATCGGGTAAACAAAGCAAAAGACGATAGCACTTACGCGTGCCTCGGACGGGCTGCCTCCGCCGGCGGGTAGCCTTGGCCGCCCACGGGTTAGCTCCTCGACGAAGCTGGCTGGGATTGGCTGCCGCAGCCTTCAAGAGCTGCAGCCGAGAACAAGTCGGCGCCAGGTAATACACAAGAGCCGAAAGGGAAGGTAGGGGAAAACATACGGGCCACCGCGCCCGCAGTGTTTGCCAGCGCCCATCGCCGGGCGGCTGACGCTTTCCCTGAGCAGCGTTCTCACGCTCGGCTCTTCCACTGCCCGGTACATCAGTTTGCCGTCCTCTCACGAACGCCTTCGACAGGCTTCAGCCCGGGCGACCGACCGCAAGCTGGTCTTCTCACGAAAAGCCGCTGTCGGTGTCTTCATTCATCTTCGTAGGCGGCCGATCGCCTTCCAAACAAATTACGCCCTCGTCCCAGCCGCACAGACCGCTCCTACATACATATTCGACATAAGCTCGCAACACTATCAAACCGTAACAATACGATTACTTACGAGAACCGGCCGCCGAGCAGCTCGAGAGATCTGGACGTCGATTCTGGTATTCACTCGACGTCTGATTCGTCGTCGTTCACCGAGGGTGATGTAGAAGCGTCGGCAAAGCGCGCTGAGCTCCCTATCCCGTGGCACGGCACTTCCCGTACCACCTCCTCCTCGCTCGCTCGCCCGCCACCGGTCTCCGCCGCGGGCGCCACCTTTGCCGGGCGACGGCGGACAAAGCAATCGAGCAACCGCCGAAGCGCCCTCCCCGGTCGGCCACAAAGGCCGCAGCCTCCGCAGCCCGGTCAGTGGCGGGGATCGAGCCCTACCAGCCGGGCATGGTCGGCCTGAGTCACCCCCACATCGGCCGCACGAGGGGGGTCTCTCGGGACGCACAAGGTCATCCTCCCCTCGCACGGCCGGGTCCCCTCCACGGACGCCGCGACGCATTAATCCTAAGCCAAACCTCGACAACACCGTGAACAAAAGAAACGAGTTGGTACTTTCATGTGTCGGATCAAGTCGCCGGCGCTGAAACGCCGGGGCCTTCAAAGAGCTGCCCGCCGGCCGGTCGGGTCGGCGGTACCGGGGGTTTTTCGCCACTTTGGCGGCGCCCCCGCTGGCCGGGTGATTTTCAAATACGGCCGCAGAAGTCGCCAAATTCGACGCCGACCGACGCGGACGCGCTGTCCAACGTCCCGTGTCCTCGATCTTCGTCATCCGAGAGGATGACGGCTGCCCCCCCGCCCCCGGCTCCTCGCCGATTCGAATGCATTTGCGGGGGGGCACGGTCTCCTTCTTGCGCCTCTTCGGCGAATGCGCCTCCTCCGAGCCATCCTTCGCCGATGGGCCCTTGGCTCGACGCTTGGGGACTGCCTTTTTCGGCCGTCCCCTCGTTCATCAGTCCTCCGCAATCTTGCGGATTTCCTCCATTGACGCCGCCGGTCTACACCCGGTCGGCGGGTGCCGTCGGGCACATCCGACACATAAACGGCTCGATCCGCATAAACGGCGGCTTGAGCGGTCGGCCAATCACACACATAATACTATAACAAAGCGAAACTCATCACCGGTCGCGGATTGCCCAGTACGGGGCTTCCGCATACCCGAGCGCTCCTCGTTGGGTACCTCCGATTTAAAAACGGCGTGAGCCGCAAGAGAATCTCCTTAGAGACGCCTCCGGCGCCTCACGCCGTAGGGGTCCTGTCCCCGAGTACTGCACCCCGGGTGCTTTCGCGCTTCCTTGCATGGTCGGATGCGCCCAAAGCACGAAGTCGATAGCCACCGCCACCCCTGGTCGGGTTCATGGGGATGATGATGCCGAGCGACTCCTCCACCTTCACCATGTCGGGCAGATGATGGCCGCCGGACCGATTGGCGTTGGCGCCCACCACTCGTTTACCTCATTGGAGATTTGTGGAGCGGGGTTGCCGACGACGAACCATTGGGTGTTCCATCCCTTGATGGAAGAGCCGAGGGGCGCCCCGGATACTGGTTCCTCATCCCGTCCGAAGACAAAGATAGAGGCCACCAACCACCTTGGGTGAGCCGGCTCCGTGAACGCCCTCAAAGCGAGAAGAGATGGCGGAAGAGGTTGAAGTGGGGGAGGAATGCCGAGAAAAGCCTCGCAAAAATGGATGAAAAACAGAAAGATGAAGAATGGAGTTGGGGTGGAGATGAATGAGCCGGATCTTGTAGTATGCAAGAAGCTTCCGGGAGGAAGGGGGGTGCGCCGGCGGCCGAACCCGGGGCGGAAATAATCCGCAAACACTACGAGCTCATTACCGTCAGCGGAGTGGGGAAGGACTCACCCACGGTGGGCGCCCGGCCGGGGCGGCGCCTGTCGGGCAAAGACTGGGTCGCGGACGAGCTCATCGAGGACCGCCCGCGTGCAGGTCGAAGTAGCCCACTCCACCTCCAGCGTTAGGCGGACCTCCGCGCCTCGGGATCTCCGCCCCGCGCCCGATGCGCCGCCCGCCGCCCATGAACCACGCTTTTGCCCCTTGCCGGCCATTTCGGATCTAGGTTTCGGATTGGGAGCGCCCGGTGATGTGGGGAGAAAGGTTGGTTGTGCAGAGGAAGGCGAAGAGGCAGCTGGGTTTGCGAGGCGTCGAGAGGAAGGCAAAGAGTGTGACCGAAAGGCCATGCCCGGCCTTAAAATAGATCTCAGGACAGCCCGGTGTCGGATTATGCCTTCGCCTTCCTTCCGTGGGAAACCGCGCCGCGCCGGCTCCGTGGTTATCAGGGGGGCTGGACCGGAGGCGGTGTTTCCTGAAGGATGTTAGGCCCGATGGGCCGGCCCACCGGGGCTTCGGCCGCTTGGCGCAGCCCCGCACCCGACGGAAAACAAAGTTTGGACCCTAGAAGATGACAAGCGTCACCGGGGACTGCATGGTCAAGATTCAACAACTTATACTTTGACAAATTTGATCGGCACCGGTCTCATGCCTGCGCCTACTACCGGTCAAAGGGGACTACGTGGTACACGTCGCCGGGAAGCGACGGCGTGGTACCGCGGAACCCGTGTGCGGAGATCTTTCTTTTTCTTTTTCTCTTGGCATTTCGCGTCTCCACGGCAGTGGGACCTCCTGCGTTCCTCTCAACGCTGGCGACCACCGTGTGTTCCACGGCGCTGATTCGCCTCCCTCGGCACCGTACCCGGCCGGCCTCGACGACGCCGACCGCCACGACTTGCCGGGTCCGTTGATCGACTTTCGCACCACCCCGACAATCCCGGTCGGAAGAATTGCCTAGCACCAAGGAAGACGCCGAATGGTTCCCAACCTTGGGTTGACACGCATAAAAAGCCGCCGGGGACTAGCCGTGGGGATTGCTCCCCTGTATTCATCTCACCGAGGGCTCTGGCCGGCGGTCGGCAAAGGCCCGGCCGAGAAGACCATGCCGAGCGCTACGAGAAGACCGTGGAGTAAAGGCGCAAGACTTCGGCATGCGGATATGATTCGCTGGATCATCGAGGCGATCGATTTCCTTGAACTCAGGATTTCGGGTCCGGCGGTGCCGATCGAGGGGAAAGTAAGATTAGATTGATCTTGTAACCCCGCCTCTCGACTATATAAGGCGGGCGTGGACCCTCCAAAACAGATTACTCCCCGATCATAATCCACAAACGTAACACAGGACTAGGGTTTTACGTCACCTCGACGGCCCGAACCTCCGTCTAAACCCGTGTCTCGTGTTACTTTTTGCTCTTGATCTCGCTGGCAACCTCACCACCCTCGACATCTCATCTACTACCTCGGGCATCCCCCTAAGGTAGGTCGCCGACCAGATATAGCCGACACACGGCCTAATTACTATTACATCACGGAT
>JADLZL010002399.1:0-184674 GCA_015844335.1 Chrysopogon serrulatus
ATCTTTGAGCAAGAAGATGATGAGTTTCCCGGAAAGATGATCAAGAAGGCTGGTGAGCACCCAAGGCTAGAGCAAAACCATCAACGGGATCACCAGGTAACAGCTAAAGTCTCAGAAGGGTTTGGCAACTCACATCTAACAAATTTTATTAAATTTTCACATAGTTTGTTTCTCTTTGGAGCCTCTCTAGGGTGGAAACTTGGACACTTGAAGACTTCGGATTGGGTCATGGCAACTGGCAAGAAGGGGCTCTGGCAACAGAAGTCAAGAAATACAGGATACAGGTGACCATGACAATGTAATTGGAACAAAATGAGATAACCTACTTAACAAGCAAGATGAGAATATGGCGTGTGGTGACGAGGAACAAGGCGAATTGGTGACTCAAGGCTTCCTCCAAAGTAAGGGGTTTGGACTTTTGAAGAAACTTATGCAGAGTGGCAAGACTTGGAAAGCAATAGAATGCTTCTAGCTTTTCTTGCACATCATGACTTCAGGCTGTACCAAATGGATGTAAAGGTGCATTTCTCCATTGGCCCAATACAAGAACTTGTCACACTCTTGAAATGACATAGGGTTTTGAAGATCCCAGTTTTCCAAACCCGCGTCTACAAACTCAAAAGGCTCTATGGGCTTAAGTAAGCACCCAGAGCATGGTATATGCCTTAAGGAATTCTTGCTCAAACAAGGCTTTTAAAAATAAAGCTGGCCGATCCTACTCTTTTCACTCCTTAAGATTAATGGCCCGTCCTCTTTGTGTGCCAAATATATGTGGAAGTGACATGACTGGTAGTACTAATCATTCTTTTGTGAAGAGTTTGTGGGATCATGACCAAGAAAATTTGAATGTCCATGATATGGATGGTGAAATTCTTCTCGGTTTTTCAAATCAAGCAATTGAAGGAAGGAACATTTCTATGTCAAACCAAGTACACACCCATGATATGTAAAGAAGTTTGACATGGTGAAAGCAAAACCAATCAAGACTCCATTACCAATAATGAACATCTTGATCTCAACATAGAAGGGAAAGGTGAATTACAAGGTATATAAACTCATGATAGGTTCTATATTTATGGCCATCAGGCCCGATATGTGCTTAAGTATTGCATGTGTGCTGAATTTCAAAGCCAACCCTAAGAATGTCATTTGAGTAGTACATTGAGAATCTTGAATATTAAAATTTTACACACTAACTTGAAACGTGGTATCCCAAGGGCTCCAAGTTGATCTACTTTGAGGGTATTGGGATTAGATGCAGCGGGTTGCAAAAGTGAATCGAAAAAGCGCCGGGGGACTTACATCCAATTTCTTGGACGTCCTAGTGTCTTGAGTTAAACAAAATTGTGTAGCCTTTCCACCGTGAGCGGTATGTTGCGGCCGGCATGTTACGTACTAACTAGGATGAAACAAACCCCTTAGATTTAGGATGTCACTTTTTACTAGAATCCCTCTTGTGGCAATGAAAGTGCCATAAAACACGCAAATAATCTGTTAGCCACTTTCAAGAACCAAACATATTGACATCAGGCACATCACTTCTTGAGAAGACTACGAAACCAAAGGGAGATATCGAATTACGCCATGTGAAACGCGAAAAGCAACTAGCCGGAATCTTCACAAAACACTGATGAGAGCTAGGTTTTAGCGGCTTTCGCGTAGTGAAGGCTTAAACATACTTGATTCTAAATATGTGATGCGAAACCTAGCATGCCTATGTTTGTTAATACGCACTAGAATTCTAGAAAAATTGCAAAACTTCATATTGTGTTTCAAATCTCATTTTAAAGATTATTCTATGTACTATGACCATTGTTTGTAATATCAACATGTTTACGGTCATAATTCATAGAAAGATATATGTCCACATCCGGGTAAGAGAGTCCACTAGTTTCGCGTAGCTAACCACGGCGGCGTTTTTGAGGAGTGCGGCGATTACCGCGCGCTACGGAATGCGGCGTCTGCACTTTGAATCCGCCAGCGGGTTCTTCCTGCGGAAGCGATACGTGGTGGGCCCGTTTTTCTTCTCCCTTTTCTATCACGGGCATGACCCCTCTCTCTTTCTCCCTTCAACTCCAGTAGCCAGAGCGGGGCAGCGCCTTATCTCTTTTCACCCGCTGGCGATGCGGCCGTCGCCACCCTCTGCTGCTTGGCCCTTCCGGCGATACGTAGCGTAGGCTAACCTCTCTCCCTACCGGCTGGCGGTGGCGGTGGTGCTCTGGCGAGCACATTGCTCTTCTTCTCCCCTCTCGCCCGGCGTGAGCAAAGGTGAAACCACAACACACCCGATGCATTACAATGGTGATAATGTTTTGGGTATGGGTTTTGATTTCAATATTAGTAATGGTGACTAGGCCAGTGCCCTTGATGAATAAGATTGGGTTGGGATTTGGAAGGCATGAATGGAATGGAGATTGGGGGCGGCCGGCAATCGCATGAGTTTTAGGCAATGGCAATGAGGATAGCACGCCATTGTCCTGAGCTGGTCGATCTATGACATCAATCTGCTCAAACCATACACCCAGTATAGCTACCATCATCACACACTTTCTCATCAAACTCCATGCCACATCACCTAGTTTCTTGCTGTCCAACTTTGGAATTGTATCTTGTAGAGCGACATCTAATATTAGGATTAGCAAGAAGAAGAAATAGAACAGAGCACAACGAAGCGGGCGGTCGCAGCGGTGCCATTTCCCATGGGCGGCGGTCGCGGCGCTAGGTGGCACCGGCTTGCCCACCGTATTCTCCCCAGCTCATGCTCTGAAGTGCTAATAGCACTGGCATCCAAATCCACTTGTCAAATTCTATACCTATCTGATTTCTCATTTGGACCTTTTTGCATAGATGGAAGATGATCCAAGGGGCAGGAAGGTGGATGAGGGCAGGTACTTAAGAGCACCACCTCGGCGTGGCGGGGAGGGCAAGGAAGCGGCTTTCACGGCACCTGGCGGTGATGGAAGAAGGTTTGATAACACATGCAGCAAGAGGATAGGTTGCGAAGGAAGAATGACTATTAACCGAGTGGATCCTGGAACTCCACCTCCTTGAAGTTTGGCAACTGACTACATGAGAGATTTTGAGGGTGAGATGTTCTAGCTCCTCCACAAGACACAAACCTCATTCATAAATTCTCAACTAATTTGGAAATGAAGCGAGAACCTTTTAGCAGAGGAACAAGGACATGGGTGTTGATTATAAACTTAAAATATGCTGTTCCCAACTTCTACACCTCCATAGTTCTTGTAGCAAGCCCAAGATCGAAGATGCAATATGTGGACCGATGAGATATGAAAGCTAGGAATGAAGGCGGGGATTTGCTAGTGTCATTGAGGCTTGTGTCCGGTTGAAGTTGTCGAGATCTCATGGCTTTTCACATGATTGGAATGAGGAGGTGCTGCAGTTTCATGCCACTATTTCTATGATCAAAGATGCAGAGATGAGGTTCATTGGATGGCCAGGCGGTACTTTCACTACATTGACTTTGTCACCTTAAGGATACTTGGTTTGGAGAGCATCGTGGTATTCCTATATCCATGATGGTAGAGCGAATCAATGACATTAAGCTACATGTGGATTAAGGCGGGGCTTGCGAGATGGGAAAAGGTGACAAACTGCACTATGAATAACCTGCCAGTACTCTCAACCCAAAGGATGGAAGCGACCTCGGATGTGAATGGCTATGTGAAGAATGTGCAGCTGCAGCTGCAGGGTAGAAGGATGTGTTCAATGTCCCTAGGTTCATGTGGGAGCTTCAGGTGTGACGAAGGATGGGAGGAAGAGGCACTTATACACTACACCTCATGTTTATGTTGAGAGAAGTCCTTGGAATTACAGGTTTCCCAAGGCTGGGATACACAGGTGTACAAGATTGAAGAAGACCGGTCATTTGCGGCGGCTAGAGAAGCGGTGAGAGCTCACACCGTGCGAGGGAATATTCAGGGCTCACCGCTCGCAGCTCTAGAGAACAAGTCCAAGTTTGGTGCATGGATCAGGCCATCTTCTCTACTTTACTTTTATGCGGCCGGGGCGGCCTATGAGAGTCGATGAAACCCGGGGAGGCCAGCCGTAGGCTAGGAAGATGCTTGATCGCGCCACCACTTCCCTTGGTTCCTACTCACCGCGACCTTTCCCAACCTCCTAACTTTGTCGATGATGATGATGATGATGATGAGGATGAAAGATGCGAAGGCGAGGACCCACGGCGGGAAGCGTACCGTGACGGTCGCGGGAGCGCGGATACTCGGGTTTGAGCCATGGCGTCGATCTCGAGACCTCTCGGCGCTCTCGGTTTCGACTACCACTCCGCCGTCGGCGTGCAGTGGATTAAACGGCGAGGAGATTGGCGGGAGGCGGCCGGCGCGGCGTCTAGGACTCTTAGCACCATTCTCTTTGGCACTTGATGACAAAGGGGAGAAGATAGAGGGGTCAACTTCTTTTAAAGCATGCATGTGTTGCGTGTTCATAGCGGCCGTTTAGTTCTTGTCTTATCCCGTTTGAGAGTTAGTCTATCGGGTTGTGAGTTTGAGTCATCGAAACTCTATTTGTGTAATATTGCTACCTTTTTGTACTCTATTTGCTTGGATATGGACATGTATGTTATTGTGTGATCTGAAGCTGCTATATTCTTGTGTTTGAACACTGTATATATGTGTTATGGTGCTTGTTTCCTTTCTAGCTGTTGGGTAACAGAATGCGGCGATTACGCACTTTCGAATAACGGCGATTCCAGCACCACTATTTACATTTAAACAAATTTATTGAATACCAACGTCATATTGCATCCGCATTATATTTTTGTGACACTTATGCGGCACCGGTAGGCATGGATGGCAGGAGCTAACACTTTCAAAATATTGTGAATCATAGCATTATACCAACTTGAAATTCAAATCTTACTTCACACATTTAGGGGAGATGCTTTGCACCGTGGCTCGAAAATCTCGGTTTTGATTTGCATATCTTTTGTAAGCTCAAATTGGGTTGTCATCAATCACCAAAAGGGAAGTGTGTGAGGTGCAATCAAGCCCTATTGTGGGTTTTGGTGATAACTTGACCATTCAATTTGAAACTAATAAGATTTATCAAGTTGATACGGGGAAGAAGCTATAAGGATGCTATCTTTGGTGGAGTCCCAATTTGCTCATGACAAGGGCTTTGGCTGAGTGAAGTCTATATTCATTTTGCATTTGAAATTGTGAGTATAGGAAAGCATTACTATCAGGGGATTCAAGTCCTTGGTCAAAAGTATGCAACCAAGTATATATTACTATACCAAGCGTCGCAACTTGCGTAATCATTGACCTATCCACTTTCCCATCTCTCTAGCTGGCGGATTAGCTGATGCGTGATGCATACTCAAGAGAATGCTTGGCTTGATGCCAGCACTACGGCAGATGAAAGTCGAGGGGTATTTATACCCTCTCTTTTCTTGTCCAACGGTAACTTTTAATTTGTCTTATTTCCTCAACCCGAAAGGTGCTACATTTAGGGTTTTGCTCACCATACGTGGTCCTGGCTACGAAGCATTCTAAGTGATTCACCACTATCCTTGAGAAAAGGTGCAAAACTCAATTAGAAACGGCCTTGATTCACAAAAGTCCTAGAGCACTTGGTTCACGCGTTTTGGCGGCGGTTCGTACTGCGGAGCTTTGCTCTACTGGCCGGTAAGCGATAGCCCAAACTTACCAACTCTTGTGGCGGCCTTGGGAGTTTGTAACAATCATTTGCAGCTAGTAAGCTCACCCCCTCATCTCAAGAGTTGAGTCTCTTGACTTGAAACGAGTAGGTAGCGAGTACAACCTTGGTGGCTAACCTACGGCGATGGGCGTAGCAAGCAGCAGTGGCAAAATTTGAACCACGGGTTAAATCATTGTGTCTGCATTAATGCTTGATTTGCTTTGTCTCCTTTCATGTTGTTGGTACTTGGGTGATTTCTAGGGTTTGTGGTTGATCTACTAGTATACTCTTCTTGCGCCTCGTCTAGGCTGACTACGTGACGCTCAAAAGAAGCAACAAATGCAGAATGAGCAAAGTGTGAGATAGTATAGGACCTGGACCACATGACTCATTGGTCAATATCACCAATCATCGTCTCGAACGGGTGGCGACGCTGAATGTGTCGTGGAGCCTCTCTAGAAGAAGTTGCCTTCCCCTCAACAAAGAACCGGTGCCTCCTCGGGATGCTTGCCGGCGCAGTCGAGGAAGCTGCTCGAACGGTCCCCAAGAAGTGGAAGTAGTGGGGTCCGGACCGTGAGCTGAAGTAGTCGCCGCAGCTCGATAGGGGCAGTAGGTGGAGTCGGCTCGGGATCACCCCAATCGGCATCGCCCCGCTCTTCCTCCACAAAAATGCTTTCACCAAGCTCTTCATCACCTGCACGCTCAAAGACAGGGGTTGTACAAGGCATAGTTTCATCGAATGTGACCTCACAGGTCTCCACAACACGGTTAGTTTCAAGGTTAAGTACTCGATAAGCTCTAGAATGCAAAGCATAACCAAGGAAGATACCGTCGGAGGACCTGGACTCAAACTTGTCCAAATTACCTTGTTTTAAGATGAAGCACTTACACCCAAACACCCTGAAATGACTCACCTTGGGTAACCTCCCAAATCGCAACTCATAAGAAGTTTTCTTCGTAAAAGCACGGAGAAAGATGCGATTGGAAACATGACAAGCTGTGTTGATTGCTTCGGCCCAAAACCTCCTAGGAGTCCTATGCTCATCGAGCATCGTCCTAGCCATCTCAACAAGGGTCCGATTCTTGCGCTCAACAATGCCATTTTGTTGCGGAACGTAAGGTGAGGAAAACTGGTACTCAAGACCCAAAGACTTGCAAAAGGTTTCAAAATGAGTATTCTTGAATTCTGTGCCATTGTCACTACGAATAGCTCTCATGGCATTCTTAGGGAACTCATTTCTCAACCGAAGAATCAAATCTCGAGCATGTGAAAAAGCCTCATCCTTACTCTCCATAAAAAACACCCAAGAGTACCTCGAAAAGTCATCCACAATCACTAGCACATACCACTTTCCACCTTCTGACCGAACTCGAGCTGGACCAACTGTGTCCATGTGAAGTAACTCGCCGGGTTCCTTGGTCATGATTTGATTTACAGGTGAGTGAGAAGCGGCTACCATCTTTCCATGACGACAAGGATGGCAAACAAGATCCTTCTCAATTTTTAACTTGGGCAATCCTTGGATTAAGCCAAGTGAGCTCAACCTAGAAAGAAGGTCAAAGCTCAAATAACCAAGTCTCCTATGCCACTTCCAAAGCTCAGAAGAGGATCCGGCCACCAAACAGCGGGAAGAGCCAAATGAGTGAGAAAAATAAGCTCGAAAGACACGGCCAAATGGGACGATCCGACAAATAAGATCTCCCTGAGAGTCAAGAACTCGAGAAAAGCCATGTTTAAAGCGCACTTTAAAGCCGTCCTCAAGAAGTTGCGAAACAGAGAGCAAATTAAAATACAAGTTCGAGACCAAAGCAACATCCTTGAGAACAAAGCTCTCGTTAACCCGAATGGTTCCACGAGAGACCACTTTACCTTTGCTATTATCCCCGAATGAGATGTACTCCTTGTGTTGCACGGGGTCAAGGCTGGAGAACCATTTTGAACTTCCGGTCATGTGGCGCGAACATCCGGAATCAATGAGCCATATGTTCTCCAAACCTCCATCCTACATCAATAGAAAGACATAGGATGAGCAAATGGCACACCACTGGGGTTAGTAAACTGAGAAGGATACCAGTGATGCATCATTTGCCCTGAAAAAGTGTTAGGAAAAACACCAAACATGCCATGTCCCATTTGAGGAAAGAGATCACCAAGAGAGGGAAAACATGGTCCGCTAGAGCTGTGGGACACAAAAGCACCGCCACGAGGTTCATAGTCATATTGACCATGACCCGAACCTCGCCGTGCACGACCACCACATGGTCTCGCAGCCTGAGGCCTAGCACCTTGAGGCATTGCACCTCTAGGCCTAGTAGTGCACCTCTGAACAGGCGGTATATGTGCACCATGGGGAGGACGGTACATGTTCTGGTTGTTCAACTCATACTCACGCTTCTCATCTCTCTTCCTCCTAAAGCAAAACTCAACCAAGCGACCATCCCTATGACAATACTCACAATGGTACACCTCTCTTTTAGGTGTTTGGCTCACTTTCTTGTGGGTATGATTCACTCTTGGAGGTGGCTTGGCTTTAGGAAGGGGTTCCTCAGAGATGGAAGGGAGTGTGTCAAGTAGGTTCCTTAGATGGTTCGGTTTTGGAATCTACACTTGTTTCTGAGGTGGAGCTTTTGGAGGTTCTTCAAACACTCCATCCTTGGTAGGAGGCACAAGTGGCTTAGGTGGTGTGATTTTGAGAAGCTTGGGAGTAGTGGTAGGTTTTTCACTCGGGAGCACACCACTACACTCACCAACCTTGCCATAAGAATCATCACCCTTCCCACCTGAAGCAAAGCCTAATCCCGGTCCACCAATTCCCCTCCTGAATTGGTTGACCATCATGCCAAGTTGCGGCTCACTGCAAGACACCCAACTCAAGATGGTCCGAAGGTATGTGTTTTCCTCCTCGGTACGCACCTTGTCATGCCGGCAATTGGCAATCTCTAGCTCCAAACCCTCACAAAGTGCACACTTAGCCACACTAGTGCTGTCTGAGTTGGCCTTCTCAAGTAAGGCAAACTTGGCATTCTTCTCTGCCAACTCACATTGCAAGTCTGAGCAAGACTTGCACGCACCCAACAAGACAGGTGAAGCACGCACACTGTCAAACTCATCAACCAACTCAACGTACTTGGACTGCAGACTAGCAAGATCAGCCATGTAAACGCTACAAAACTCACACTCTGGCTCGTCAGACACTATGGGAGTGTTCTTAACTATCTCAAGCTCCTTAAGCGCATCTTCTAGCTTAGCCTTGTACTCTTTTCTATCACCAGCAGCACGCTTAAGCAACTTATCCTAACGAAGCAAAGTAGCAGTCAAGTCATCAACCTCAGCGACAAGAGCATCGACGGAAGTTGATACCTTAGATGTGTCGTCATCGTCGCCGGGAGCATCCCTCTTGCCGCCCTCCACCTAGTCGGCGAAGAAGCAAAGGCCGTTCAGCTTGTCCTCGACCTTCCTCTCGGACTCGTCATCGCTCGAAGAGGAAGAAGCATGCTAGTCGTCGGAGTCGAGGTCGCTGAGGGAGGCGAGGAAGGCGCGCTCTCTTGTCTTGAACTTCTTCACGAACTTGCGCTTCATCGCTTCCTTGTCAAAGCCTCCCTTGGACTTGTGCTTGTCGGAGGTGTACTCGCGCTTCTCCTTGTGCTTGTCGGAGGTGAACTTGCCGAAGGATTGCTTGTTCCGCTTGGGGACAGTTGGCGATTTAAGTGGTCGGGTCGCCGCATCCATAGCATCCATCCTTTGGTCCACCACGGGCGGTTCAAGCGGTTGTTGTGGAACCGCGAGAACCGGCTAATGATGAGAGCCAACTCATCGCCTCCGAGCACGTCCAACCGCTCCTCCGCCACCTGTGATCAAGGAAGACAAGGCAAACATTGCAGAGGAGGGGTTAGCGGAAGAACCAGAGACACCTTTACCTGACACCAGCGCCATAGTCGGAGCAGAGGGGTTGCGGATCTTGGCATGGGTCTGGTTGCCGATCTCACTCGACTTGAGCTTGCCTGAATAGCTCGCCCACCGTGAGAGTGGCGTAGTTGGGTGACTCAACCAAGGCCTGAAACTTTGAATCCCAAACCCTCCGATCCGGGCGTGTAGTAACTTGAGAGCCCTCTCATGATCATCATAGGGTAGCCGAGCCCCTGTTTGCTCGCATCTTGTTCACAATCGACTGAAACCGAGAAAACATCGAATCGATGGTCTCACCATCCAACTGAGTGAAGTTCTCATACTCCCGCTTGTATGTTTCAAAGAGTCGGTCTTAACTTGAGAGTCCCCTCGTGATAGCTCGAAGCTTCACCCTGATCTCTCGAGCGGTAGTATAGTGAGAAACTCGCTCAAACTCGTAAGGGAGAGAGACTCGAAAAGAGAGCATTGCGAGCTTTGCTATTGGCATCGTGTTGCTCTATTTGCTCTTGACCAACACGAGGGGGAAGAACAACATAATTTGGATCCTCGCAAATTTCCCAAACTCGTGAGCCAAGACTCTGGATACACGCCGACATGCGTATCTTCCAGTAGGGGTAATTCGATCCATTGAAAAACGGCGGCTTGTCCGAACCGCGCTCCATGTCGCCTTCTAACGGATCACGAACCGGTTAGGGTGGAATGATCCTTAACCGGCTCGATACCAATTGAAGGACCGAGAGTGGCGACCAGAGGGGGGTGAATGGGAGCCTAAAATTTCTTTCAAAACTTTTAACCAAGTGTCCCAAATTCAACCCCCAAAATGAACTCACACGCGGGCGATAAATTCACGAGCCAACGGGTGGCTGGGTACCTTAGGAGATGTCCTAGAGGCACAATGGGACTATCGAGAAAGACCAAAGACAAGCCCTCGAAGAAATAAGAAGAAACAAAGAAAAAACCTGCGTGGACCGAAGTTGGACCGAACTTCGGTGAGGGAGCGGAAGTTTCAGGAACTTCCGGTGAGGGACCGGAAGTTTCACCGAACTTCTTGTCGCCTCCACCAGTAACTTCTGTCGCCGACCGTAACTTTCGGTCAGCACTGTAACTTCCTGGTCGGAGACCGTAACTTCCGAACAAAGCGCCCCCAAGCAAAAACAACGCAAAACCAAAACAAAACTTGGACCGAAACTTCCGTGGATGACCGAGAACATCCGGTTGGCGCGACCAAACAAGAACAACGCCCGAAAATCGCCTCCTCACTTCGATCTTTCGATTTGTGGCGCAAATCTTCACCAACCGTCACGAAACTTGGTGAGCATGATCACTAGGCAAGTAGGGGAGCTACCTCTAAGAGGTCATCGCCCAATTTGGAGCCAATCAACGAGAAATCAAAGGGGAATGAAGAACACCACTAAAAACGCCCTTGCACCTTGATTCGACCCGATCTATGTGCTCGTGAGGAATCGGATGAAATCCTTCGGTGGAAAGGATCTTCTCACAAAGAAGGATCAAGTAGAAACAAGTGGCATGTGCTAAGATAGATCACAACTCAAGAAATCAACTCGGAAACAAGAGGGGTAGAAGAAGAAAAACGAAGAACGCGATGAACAACAATCAAAACGCGAATGAACACATCAATCTGACCCCACGAGGAAACATGGAGGATTCGGGACCTCTATTCCCTTCAACACAAGTTCGATTACACTGGTGGAATCACTCAGCGGACCTCTCTCTCACAAGCAACTAGAGGAAGGGGAAAACCTAAAGGAGAAAATGCAAATGGAGGAGGTGAGGGAGATGGGGCACCCTCCACCTTACTTATCGACCAGGGCTTATTTCATTTTCCGTTTTTGTCCCCTCGATACAACTCGAGCAAACCGCCTAGCCCTAGGGACATTGCGGTCCAACTCGAACCAACTCGATGCAATCTTTGATTCGACGGCCACCGCGCCTTCTCACCGGTAGCTTCGCCCGACGCGAACTCTCTCGATGCCGCCATGTGCCGTCCGTCCGCCTCGGGACCTCCGCCAAGGTTTTGAGCCTCAACCCAAAACCCGCCGGATGGTTTTGAGGCCCAAACCACCGAAACCCGCCTCCGTTGGTTTTGAGGCCCAAACCAATAAACTGCCCATGTCCTTGCACTTGTCGGGCCAAGTGCCGCCAACGCGATCCCGCCCCGGCGATTCCGGGTCCCTCAGCCCAAGTCTCGATGCGGCCCGCCCTTTCACCGCTCCCGGTCCATTCGGCGCGGCCCGCCATCACTTGACCTTCACCTCGCCGTCGGCCACCGCCTCCATGCTCGACACCTGTACAATTCAAGCCAAGGCACATGTGGAACTCGTGGCTTTCGCCATCACTACTAGCACCCCATCCGAGATGCTAGTAGTTGAATCAATCACTCATCATCACAACTGAACCACAAGTATAAACCTTGTGTTCGCACAACAGTCATTGCGATTTCTGCTGCTCTGTGCTCCTCAATCTTCGGTGCACGAACTAAATTTTCAATAACCGTTTTTTCGCGCACCCTGCTCTCCACCCACGCGGCTTGCTACGCACGATGGGGAAGAAGAAGATCTCGGCGGCGGAGGCAACGCGCAAGAAGCTGATGGAGACCCACTGGCAGAAATCTCTGATGACGCAGGAGTCGTTGGAGACAATGGCGCGAGGAGGGCTGCTGCCACCACCGGAGTTGGTGGTGTGGAGAGTACCGCAGTGAATGCTATCCTCATCCCTATGAAGATGAGATCGTTGTTTTTGAAGACTATTTCTCCTGGGGATTAGGGATTCCAGTGCATAACTTTCTAAGAGATTTATGTATTTTTGGGCAATTTCAATCTGTAATCTTCCCCCCAATTCTATTTTGACCATTGCAATCTTTGTGGCCTACTACGAGTGCTATTTGGGAATAGCACCGCACTTCAATCTGTTCTGCCACCTGTATTTCCTAAAGAAGAAAGGGGAAGGGTCTGATGGATCCCAGGTGGCCAGAGGGTGCTACATTGCCTTGAGGAAGGCGTGAAGTCCCACTGGATGGCCATTGGGCATACATCGAACAACAAGAACTGGATGAGGCATTGGTTTTACATCAACCAAAATCTTGAAGGCTGACCACTTCCTTGTGATGTCGCCCAAATCCCGCAGTCAAATCCTCAGTGGTCGGAGAGGCCGGATGCCAATAAAATGGTCCAAGTTGAAGAGCTGCTATCCTTAATGGATTTTAGCAGAATCGACGGGATTGTAGTGGCTAGCCAATTCATTGTCCACCACATCCAACCCCTGAAGGAGAGGGTAAACTTCATGTTTGAGTACCAAGGGCGAAAGGACCCATCACGAGAACGCAAGGAAAGCCTTGATGAAGAAGAGGCGGAGAACCGGCTGGTGAAGATGTTTGAAGGCTTCGCTAAGTACAGCTTTCCAACAGAATCTGTACTGCCGTTTACTCTGAAGAATCCACCTCCACCGGTATGTGAAGTGCAGTTGCAATGTATTATTTCTTCAGTTTAGCTGATTTTTGCACATAAACTTGACTTGTAATCTGTGTTAGCAATATCTTGGACAGGACCGTCAGACATTCTTGTCGCTTGTACCGGTAGAACCATGGCCTACTGGTGACGCCATCCGGGGCCAACAGAAGAAGGCCAAGGCGACTGAAGAGGTCGGCCAGGTGGCCAAGATGGAGAAAATCCTTCAGCTGCTCCAAAAAAGCAGCTGAAACGCAAGGCGACCGAAAAAGCGCCCATGGTGCCGCCTCTGGAGAAGAAGGCGAAGCCCACCGGTACCAAGATCGGTGGCAAACTAAAAATTGGTAGGGAAACCGAGGCATGGCGTCGAGCAGTTATCGAGAGCTCGGACTCTGACGCAGAGGATACAGTTCCCCTGAGTCAGAAGTTCAGAGCTTTATGCTCCGAGGAGGAGCCGCGGCGATCGACCACCACCACTGGTACTCCCCGCCCACAGCCACGCACCCAACCACAGACGACACCATCGAGGACCACGCAGACAACCGATGGTGGTGGAGGGAACGCCCCCTCGGGAGATCGGGGAGCGACCTGCAGGCCAGCCTCCCGAGGCGCCGCCGTGGAAGAAGAGAGCTCCCACGTCAGATCCCAGACCACCGCACTCAGAGTCTGGTGGTGGGAGACCCGGCGCTGGTGGTCAAGGTGGATCATCGAGCCGTGGGGGAGCTGGGCGCTTTAGGTGCTTCGTCAAGCAATCGACCAGGTATGGGTACTTGTATACTTAATAAACTCGTTATATCATGCTGATCATGAGTACCCGCCGGTCTTGCGTGACAAGCCAAAGACCGAGAAAGACGTAAACCGATGGGTCTTTGTAGGCGTGACGCGGGTTCTTTCCATCGCCCCCTCGCCGTCGCCGATTTGGAACGCGCTACCGGGCTTCTTGGGATAGCCTTTCTTGTTGGTGCGCTACCGCTATGAAGCGAAGATGCCGGGCGGCCGTGACATTCGCCAAAGGTGTGCCTCTTGTTAGGATGATGGGGGCAGTCACTGTTCAGATCTTGTCGTACTCACCGTAGTCGCCGTCGACCTCGCGCTTCTGTCCCTTGTCGATGTTATTGACAAAGTTGCGCTGACGGTTGCCCCAGTTGCGTCGATCATCGCTGCCATCGTCCCGCCGCCTGTACGGTCGGTCGTCGTCGCGACGTTGTTGTTTCGATCGTCGCGGCGGTCATTGCTTCTGTCGTCACGGCGGTTGGCGCCGCGGTCTTCCCGCTAGTGGTTACAACGATCGGGGCGAGGCTCCCATCGACCGTCATAGTATGGATCTCTATCATCATCGTCGCGGGGCCGAATACGCTTGTATATGTCGTGGGTACCATCGTTGTATTGGACGAGAGCTTCGTCGACGCGCGCCCATTCTTGGGCGATGTTGAACATTTCCTCCATCGTTGTTGGCTGCTTGCGCAGGAGCTCCTTGCGGAGGTCGGTGTTGCGCGGCTGTCGGAGCCCGGCGATGAAGATCCCGATGGCCTCCGAGACGCTGAGGTCTTTGACGGTGATCCAGACTTCGGAGAAACGGTGGATATAATGCCGTTAAGGACTCATGGGGAGAGTCCTGGATCAGGGCAAGCTCATACTTGGTGCCGGACTGCTCGCAGGTTGGCCTGTAGTTGTCTATAAACATCTCTCGTAGTTGCAGCCAGTTATGGATGGAACCATCCCTTTGGCGCAGCAACCAGCGATTGGCGGACTCCCCGAGCACTACTGGTAGGTAGTTTGCCATGATGTGCGCGCCGCCTCCTGCCGCCCGGACGGTAGTCTCATAGATGACCATCCACGTTTCGGATCGGCCTTTGCCGCCATAGTGCCTTAAGTCTCGATCTTGAAACTTCTTGACCAATTGACTTGGCGCAGCCTTTCGGAGAAACATCTGGGCCCTGGAGCCCCGTGCCGAGCTCGGTATCTATCGTTAATGACATTACGGAGGTTGGGCGGGTTAGGTTGGTTAACCTCCTGAGGCGCGCGAGGTGGTTGCCTGTTGCCACCTTGTCTTTGGCGGTTGTCGTACCCTCGGCGCTGGTCTAGCTCTGCCACGAGCTGACTCCCTCGGCCCCGATCGTTGGCATCGCCACCTTCTGGCCGGTCCCCACGGTCGCGGTGAGTGCTGCGAGAGCGACGGCTTCGAGACGGGCCGGCAGACATCTCGCGAATGATATTGACTTGAGCTTCCGCAGCCCTGAGGTGATCGAGGACGGCCTGGATCTCCGGCGTAGTCTGCATGTCGCGGAGTCACTGGACTGCGACGGCGATATTGGCGCTAGGCGCCTTATGGACTTATCGATCGCCGACCAGGTCGAACTCATCTGCTAAATTGCGGGGCTGCATCCCTCTTCTCTGTCGGTTGACTCGTGGGGCAGGCGGCGGATCTTGCTCGGCGACTTGCGCGTCGTTTGCGGCTGCATCCGCATCGAGACCTGTGCCCTTAGGTTGAGGGGGAGCTTGAGCTTGAGCCGTGCGACGCCGAGCTCGGTCTTCGTTGCGAGCAATCCTTTGCTGCCTTTCCTCGACCGTTTCGACGACGGGCTCTCCTTCGTCAACGCTAACGTTGAAAATAGCCCTCCCGAACCCCGGAGGGAATTCCGGGAAGCCGGTCGTATCGAACAGTTCCGCAACCCGTTGGGGGAATTCGTCGTCGTCCGCTGGGCGGAGCTTGTGGAGGTAGAGCTTGCAGTGACTGTTGCTCCCAGAGATGGAGCTCGAGCCACCTTCCTCTTCAGCGATTGATCGAGAGCCACTGGAGGCTTCCCCGCTGTGGACGCAATGGATGATGTGCCTGGTTGTCCCGTCGAGGTAGAACTCGACGAGTTGAGGCGGGGGCGGTTGCGGACGCTGGTTCTGAAATAGCCTCTCCGCCTGTTGCTGGTACACCCTAGAGGCGTTGGGCATTCCGAAGAGGAACGGGTTTTGACCCGCTGCGATCTGGGCGTCACCCCTTGAGCTTGTCCGAACAGTTATCGGACGAGGTCGAGGACGACTCCGAGAGTTCGGTGGTTGAACCCCTGTCAGACCTGGATCTGAATGGTTTTGTGGGTTGGCGCGGACCCGGGGGCCGTGCCGAGGTTGAGCCGCTGCTAGAGCCGGGTCTAGACGGTGACATTGGTCGACGCGGGCCTGTGCGCCACGCCGAGGTCGAGCCGCGACCAGATCGGGATCCGAGCGGCGAATCTATCCGACGTGGGCCTGTGCACCACGCTGTGGTCGAGCCGCGACCAGATTGGAATCTGGGCGGCGAAGCTGGTTGGCACAAACTTGAAGGTTGTGCCTTGTCGCAACCAGATCGGAGCCTGGGCAACGGAACGGATTAGCACGGACTTCCGGACCGCGTCTTGCCATGGCTAGACCAGAGTCTGGGCGGCGCTGAGGGTCAGCGCAGGCCTGAGCCCGGCGCCGACGCGGCTGGATGAGAGTGAAGCCATCGTCGTTAAATCGGTTCTGGGCCGATTCCAACTACTCGACCATCTCCTCGAGGCCCCTTCCGAGCTGATCGATGGATTCGAGAAGATCAGAGTTGTCAATCTGCCTTCCTTGGTAGCGAGGGAGCGGTGGTCGGGACGCCGGTCTTGGTGCCCTCGAGATTGATCCCGAGGGACGAGGTGGCTGCGGGGCCTGAAGCACCGATGCCGGATCTGCCGGGGTTCCTCCCACGCCTCCCATCGCGGAGACAGTCCAGGTGAAAGAGCCGACGGTGAAGGTCGACCCAGCTTCAATCTCCATGGTTGTAGCGAAGGAAACCATCTTGCTTGCTACTAAGTCTGCACGCGCACCCCCTACCTAGCGCGCCACTGTCGACGAAATATCGGCGGCAGTATACCACGGGTATACCGACGGTAGTGATTTATTGGTGAAGGCACGCTCTAGACTACAAGCAAGACGGAACAGGAAGAACAGCACACACGGTTTACCCAGGTTCGGGCCGCTAGATGCGTAATACCCTACGTCCTGCTCTTCTGTTATTGATCAAAAAAGGATTGAGATATGTTGGAGGGGGTCCCTGCCTGCCTTATATAGTCCGGGGGGCAGGGTTACAAATCCTAAGATCCCGAGGTGGTCGGTTACAAACAGATCGTATCTAGGTAGAATACAATTGGTTTCCAAACCGACTAGTTGCCTTGCATGACAAATAACTCTTAATTGTCCGCCTGGGACTCCGACCAGGCCAGAGAAAGGCCGATCGGTCTTGGTCTTGTGGGGTCGGATCGCCTGTCGGGCGAGGCCAAGAGCCAGCCCCGTGAGGGTATAGGGATCTAAACCCCCACAATATTCCAAATTGGTGAAGCTATATAAAAATTTTATAAAGATCGGTTTGTTTTATAGAAAAGCACACAAAAAAAAAATTCGACGGTAAAAATTTATCTAAAATAGTTGGGTACTATCGATACGGGACTCATGGAATACCCATAAGGAAGAAAGAAGACCTAGTCTAATTAGGACTCTCCGTGTATAATTCTAGTAGTATTGCAACCTGTAATCCTCGCTAGGACTCTACATCGTAAACCGATTAGGACCATTGCCTCCTAGACTATATAAAAGGAGGGCAGAGCTCCCTTGATCGGGAGAACAGTAGGAACAGACCTCATGGTCTAAATCCTATAACACGAGAACAACACATAACATAATACAATCCAACACAAAAGGTTAACACCGACTGGATTAGGGCTATTACTCGATTACAAGGGCCTGAACCACGATAAATCAACTATCTCTTGCATTACCGTCGAGTTCAATTACTCGCCGAAGCTCGAACAATTGTCCAAGGTACCTCCATGGTAGGCTATCGATGGTCAAACACCGACAGGTGCCTCACCAACAACACTAGGACTCGGTTTGGATCCACCAGCGAAATTTTAGCTGCGAGGGTTCTAAATGGAACATCTAAATTTCAACCAGAGGGCAAAATATACATAATCCATAGAATATATTATCGGAAAGATCATAATTAGTATTATCGGAAAGATCTTTAGATCTAGTTTTTTAACAAATTTATTTAGAGATATAAATATTATACGTATTTTCTGTAAATTGAGTCAAACTTATGGCACGAACACCCAAAACGTCATCTATTTTAGGACGGATGGAGTAGCTTGCAGTGGCCTCCGACGAGACAAGAGCAGAAAAGCAACTGGGCAGGAGCATAAAGTAACTGCATGATGAGAAGAGAGAGAAATATAGGTGGTCCTAGAAATGACAGACCACTTGTGGTTCGCGTTGCAAAGAATAGTAGTTTCATTTAGTTTTGTTTACGTGGATCCTAACTTCACCTTGAGGCTAATAGAGGGTGCTGCCAGCGCTAGGCATGCCCTCACCCACATGCGCCCGCGTCCACCCTGCATCGCTGCCCAATTGTTCACGTCCGCGACGGGAAGAAAACCCCACTCCCTGATCCTCCTCCCTCATCCCCGCTCGTCCCAAAAATTTCTAGGGACCAAATTGTCCCCTAAATCTAAAAGAATACTCTTCTGAGAACGACTCATCTCCATGCCTTCAAACCAAAAATTAGGTGGGATATCCCTCATCATCCCTGCTCTGCTCTCAAACCAAAAGCTACATCTGGGGTGCAGGTTCAAACCAAACACTCAGGATGCTGGCAACCAAACGCCTCAAGCCCTCAAACGCATATGCGACGAGCCTGCCTGTGCAAGAACTTGAGAACGAAAATACTTCAACGGAAAGAAATCCCTGCCAACGATAACGACTTCTTTTGTGAGCTTTCGGTGGGTAGAAAAAGGCAAGAGAGCTTCTTCATGTTCGGTCGGTAGAAAAAGGCTTAAGAGCTAAACAGAGAACGTAAGTTTTTAAGTCTAGCGTGGACTAGGTAAAGTAGTCAAAGTAGCTTGCTTGGGTTAGGTCAACAAGATTTTAGGTGTATTCACGGCACAGATAGCAGAGTATGTCAAGTAAAAGCGTTGGGTCAAGTGAACCAAACAGGTTAAAAGTGGTTTTTGTAATCCTAGCTCTCACTAACCAGTGAGCTGCCAATATCATAAACTACTTCCAGACCTGACAATATATATTATCAAAAATCACTTCCAGAATAGACACCAGAACATAACAATGTTATTAAAGTTTATAACAACATAACATGACATGCACCAACAGTTTGGTTCACAGATGGCAGAGGCATTACTAACATATGTTCGAGACAATTAACGGCACACATGCATATCTGTATTCTGGACTCCTGCAGATGGGAATGACTGCAGTTTGCATAACAGAGTCTTTTTTTTTTTTTTTTTAATGCAACAGAGTCTTCTTGTTGTCACAGAAGATGCAGCCACTCTCCGTCAGTTATTACCATTCTGCAGAGCTGCATTTGCACGTGGATCATCCTCAGCAATCTCTCCATCCTCGTCTATGATACCTTCCTCATCATCATCTCTGCTTTTGCTGCGGCGCACTGGAGATGCAGGCTCAGGTTTCCCAGAAGGTTCGACATATTTGGCATCTGCCTCTGGCTGAACGTTGGGGCTCATCGAGCCACTGGCTTTTCCATTGTACACAGGACTATATGGAGCAGCCTTGTCATCCTGTGGGCTAGGCGAGCGATCAAGATCAACCCTTTCCATCTTCCCATCTTCCATGTGGTCATCCTTGTGATCAGAGTGGTTCACATGGTCATCCCCAGAGTGAGATCTTGGAGGGCTTTTTTTTGTGCTCTGCATGCCCCGAGTTAGGCCGAGCAGATCCTGAAATAGCAGCTGTTTTTTCATTCCTACGGCCAGCAACAGGGCTGCGACTCTTGCTGCGGCTAGCACGATGGTTTCTATAGCTCCTGCTCCTGCTCCTACTCCGGCTCCGGCTCTTGGTCCTGCTACGTCTAGCTTCATGACGACGTGACCTCTTGGGACTCGGGCTACGGCTTCTACTGTCACTTCTACTACGGCTTCTACTGCGACCTCTAGCAGACCTACGAGATCGCCCATCAGTTTCACCAGAGTCATACCTGTCAGCATCACAAAAAAAATCAGTCAGGGTCAAGCATATGGACTGAGATTATCATAACATTGTATCACATTCTTCTAAAAACATAAACAAATTTCAGATATGCTACTCTTATTACTAATTTGAATGTAACCTCTATCTGATTCTTCTAAAAAAAAAAAAAGAACATTGAGCTAAACTTTTAGGGGACCATAACAATTGCAACAAATAGGGCTGATGTTTCTGCCTTTGCTTTTTAGTTGATTTCAGTTAATAACAATGCTATTACTAAGCCATAGTGAATAAAATTATAAATACGCAGCATATATGGCATATCCAAGCACAACAGACAAATCTCTGATGATACACATAAGCAACCTGTTAGTAAGTTTACCTGCCACGGCTACCATAATCATCCCTTCCACGAAAGTGCCACGACCACTCTCTGATCTCCCAGAAGATAGTCCATCTCTGTTGCTGTACCTTGAATCCAGTTCAGAACGTGAACCACCCCTGTCAGAGTGGGATGCCCAACGGTTCCTCTTCCTACCTCGCCCACCACCACGAGAAGCCATATCCTCTAAATCACGGGGCACCCGTTGGTTTGCCCCTTCCAGTATTTTGATTAGATCAGCAGCATATTTTGAATCCTGATCACAGAAAAATGTATATGCAACACCAGTGGCACCAGCCCTTCCTGTCCTGCCAATCCTATGAACATAATCTTCAACACCAGTGGGGAAATCATAGTTGATCACTACCCTGTGTAAAGAAAACAAGAAATGCTTCACTATTTTGATGTAAATTCTGACCAAAAAGGACCCACAAAGGCACAGAAGAAGTGAAACAAACTGGACTAAGATCTCAATAGATAACCAATGCAACAGTTATATGCTCCAACCACTTCAGCAGTGTCTAAGTGGTGACACACATGATGGTTCAAACATCTCCTCTGCTCATCTAAATATGGAGGGCTAGTTTGGGTAGTGGTATAGGGAAATCATACCCCACTCTCCAAAAGGTAATATTGCATCCTAGCCATTCATTCTTCCCACCTCATTTAATCCTAGCCGTTCATCTATTTCCCTTTCCCTATCCCACCTCTCATACCCCAGTATCCAAACGCCACCAGAAATCAATACAATACATAAAAGTAATGAATCAACAATACAAATCAGCAACCTCCAAAAAAGATGAGTGATGCATGGAAACGTGTTGACCTTTCTTCATTTTAATTTGTCCATTCATGTAAGGTGTTAACAAGCACTTTAGTCAATATAAGGTCCAAAACTAATTTGCTTCTTCATTATTCCATCATGCCATGAATTAGAAATCAAAAGGCACATACACATGCATATGCATAAAAGACAGCGGAAAGTTAGTCTAACCTGATATCTTTGATGTCCAAACCTCGCGCAGCAACATCAGTTGCAACTAAAATAGGAGATCGCCCAGATCGAAAATGATTCAGAACCTTCTCCCTTTCACTTTGGGACTTGTCACCATGAATGGCCGAAGCTCCAAACTGCCTGGTGAGTGTCCTTGCAAGTTGGTCACACATCCTCTTGGTGGTACAAAATATTAATATCTTTGAACCTGAATCCTGGGATCGCAATATCTGCTCCAGGCGTCGTTGTTTTTCTAAGGGTGTTATGACCTCTACATGCTGCACAGAAAAAGAAAATAAGATAACATAAATATGTAATGTCGGCTAATTTGTGTAAGCGAAGAACAGAACAAAACTACTGTTCATGCATCTCCTAATGATAATACTCAGAAGACTGCCATGAACATACCTGAGTAATAGCACTATTGGCAACAAGTTCATCAACACTTCCAATCGTCACCTGTACAGGATGAACCAGAAGGTCATCTGCAATCCTTCGGACTTCTTTGGGCCAGGTAGCAGTGTACATAAGGGTTTGCCGACGGTGAGGTATCTCTTTCACTATCTTCCGTATTTGTGGCTCAAAGCCCATGTCCAGCATGCGATCAGCCTCATCCAGAACAAGATATGACACTTGCTTAAGACTTACCCTTCGCATCTCCAAAATGTCATTTAACCTTCCAGGTGTTGCAACAACAACATCAACCCCTCTATCTAAATCTCTCAACTGAGGACCTTTAGGAGCACCACCATATAGGCACTATAAGCAGATCAAGAACCAAAGGTCAAACAATAAAATATAAACCAGAGATCATGACACTGAAACAAACATTAGAAACAGATTAACAAGTACAACATCATAATTTATTACAATATATAACTTCAACACCTGGTCAACCATTTAAAGTTTCCCCAAAATATTTTTTGGATTAATATCCTGGTTAAACATAAATTCATGATCATTTGTATATGAAGACAAAATAGATACAGAAGGAACAAACCGTGCAAGAAATTCTAGAAGATCTTCCAAATTTCACAGCTTCATCCAGAATTTGTGTTGCAAGTTCCCTTGTTGGGGCCAAAACTAGCACTGTTGGACCATTCCTAGTGCTGTTCTGCAGGCGCTTGATATGCATAAATCCAGGAAGTAGATACCCAAGAGTTTTGCCTGATCCAGTCTTCGCAATAGCTACTACATCTTGGTTTTGCATGGCAATCGGCCATGACTGGGCTTGGATAGGTGTTGGGCTTGCAAATCCAGCACGCTGTATCTACAAAAAGTAAAATTGGGGGAAAGCAACAAATAGGGGCAACGTAAGGACAACAGTAGAATTAATATAAGCGCATAAATTTGATTAAGAATGTCCCTTTTTAACTCTTCGTTGCGCAAATAAAGACAATGCATGAGGGCAATTTAAGGCCGTACAAATAAAAATATGCCCAATGTGTAGACTTGCGGACAAAAGGCGAAGTAGAAAAGGCTCTAACAGAGTCCGTGGAGGCTCGCTCAGCCATGGATCGTTGATCCACAAGGCCCCTTCCAGCAGCTGCCACCCGATCCTATATGGATGGACGTTGACAGCATGGGCCAGACCACCATGGGTCAAGCCCCAGAAGAGGCCCATCATCCATGCGAGGAGCCCTTTCCAAGAACTGGACGCAGAGCGACAAATCGGCCACCGTGGGTGCCGCGAGTGGGTGCCCTTTCGCGCCATGGGCAGCCCCCCGGGGAGGGAGCGAGCAGCCTCGGGCGTTCACCCACCTTGGCAGCTCCATCAACGAGACCTGCCCTCAGCCCGTCTCACTTATAGATTGGCCGAGGGCGCGCGGGGCAGCATACGACATTAGCTCCACCTCGGAGCAGATATCGCATCTGCCACAGATATGGAGATAAGCAGTCGGTACACGTAGGCAGCCCTGGTTTAGCACAATCAAGCAAATAAAGAGAAACAAGCAGGCAACTGGAGCACATTTCCACGATCGATTCCGCTCGCCATTGAAGACCTTGGTCCCTTGCATGGCACTCTGTTAGGGTTAGAGTTAGATCACGAGTTAGGTGGGTTCACCCACGGAATCTTACCTCCTTCAGAATTTCTGACGGGAAGCCACCAGCCTCAAACGAAGTTATTGGAGCCGGCACGTTATCCCCCTGCAACAAGAAGAGAGACCGGATCAGATAACATGGTACGAGCTTGAGCTGCATCTAACATTGTAGCAGGAGATGTGGCCGCGTAGAATCCATACCGTGACGGAGATCTCATGGCGGCGGCGGTATGCCTCGGCGGACGGATCGTCGGCGACGGCTGCCGGAGCCGGATGGTGGTGGGAAGACGCCGACTTGGAGGACGCGTGCTCGTCGTGGCGCCTGTCACGGTCGCGCTCGCGCTCGCGGTCCCTGTGGTCGCGCCGGGGCGGGGTGCGGGATCGGGATCGGGACCTGGACCTGTCGCGGCGGTCGCGGCTCCGGGGAGGCGGTGGAGGCAACGGGGGGGGGGGAGGTGGGAGCTGGCTGTCCGGGGGCATAGGCCGCTCGTACTGCGTGACGTTCGTCTCCGGGTTCCAGTAGTAGAGGTAGCCGGTGGTGCCATCAACGAGGCCCCGCCATGGCTTGGGCAGCGTCGGGTCATCGGGGGCGTACCGCGGGGCCGCGCGCCCGGATGAGCCACTCCCTCCTGACATCAGATCTGGCCGGATCTTTGGTCTCCGGCGACGCCTGCTCCGCGGAGGACGCGGAGGACGGCCGAGATGAGGGGCTCTGGGGCGGCGGCGGCGGCTGGGGCAGGACGATGCGAGGGTTTCGGATTGGTGTCTTTTTGCCCTAAAATAATTTCGCCATCCTCTCGTTTTATTGCGATTTTTTAGGTGCTCGCCGAGCCGTGGCCGACTTGGAAGTTGGAACTGTTTCCCAACTCGAAGTGGCCCAAGACATAGATATAAGACTGGTTTGTTTTATGATAAAAATAAAGACTGGTTTGTTTTCTCGCATCAACACAAACCGTGGATATATCTTTTCTCCAAAATGCTTTACTTCTAAACGCCCATGATTTGGACACTAGATGCGCACACCTGAATCCATAGTTGATTCTATTTAGGGTTCCACCGAGCCGCGCCACCTCTTCTTCCTCAAATCTAGCAAGCTTAGAAGGAGCTGACAGATAGGAAGACCGGCTAGACAATGGGAATGGCCGGTTGGTGGTTTAGAGGAGGGAGCAAGCAGCGGCAATCGGGCTAGGTCGGGACAGGGCACCATGGCTAGAGTTCGCCGGAGGTCGGAGGAGGTCATCATAGCCATACATAGGGAGGGTGAAGGGAGGTTGAGGGGGAAAAGGAGGTTGCTAGCAGAGATAGGGTCTCGCCAGCGGCGGAGCTTCGGTGAAACCCTATCGCCGCCGGCGGGCGTTAGGCATAGGAGTGGTGGGAGGTGGTGGAGGCAAGGGTGAGGACGCCTGTGTCGGATCTAGAGGGAGTTAAGGCCGGTGTCGCTAGAGCCGAGCGGGGTGAGGAGGGACAGGCCTACACGTGTGCAAGATGAAGAAGGAGGCGTGTAGTGAGGGGGCATGCAGGGCGAGACAGAGAGGCATGCGGGGACAGTGTACAAGAGGAAATTCTAGCCTCGCACACGGAGGTAGTAATGCCCATCTTTTTTATAGGAAACACAATCGTTGAATAAATCTCACATACAAGTATATAGTAAACACTAGTGGCAATGGTTATTTCCATCCTAGCACAATCTAGTTGACTCTTTGGCGGTCTTTGAAGTTAGAACTTAGCCGACATTTGATTTGATGAAATGAAACGCAATATGTTTACTTGGAGGACTGAATAACTATTGTTGGTATAAATTAACCGCACTCCATTAAATAAGTTTTAAGTAGGATTATCGCAAGCGTTTACAGATATCATACCAATGTCACATTTTACCCGGAGGTTTTAAATATCGTATCCACATGGAGCAGTTGTGATGATGACAAAATATATAGACTTAACCCTACAATTAGGCTAGATAATATCAAGAAAGAGGAAATAGCTATTGAACTCTAGTTCCGACAACCGGTAAGGTTTGTATAATCTTGTCTAAGCGGGTAAGTAACCCGAATAGGAAAAGAAACAGAGTAATCTCCTACCAAGCACATATAAGCCTATCAGTCCTATCAACGGGAAGTGGACTACAGAGGATTCAACGAAGCTATAAAGTCACATTCGCGAGCTACCACTATCCGGCTAATCAGGGGACATCTACAAGCAACCATAGCCCAGACACCACATCGATGCTACGAATCACTACTTCGACCTAGAAGCTACCCAAATCAAAGTACTCAATATAATATGAGTTGCAAACTTAAGAACGAATAAGAACAATTGCTTACTTGAATCAGAATGGCGAATACAAAAGTACCTCGTAACGCAGACTCGGGACGAGGGAGTGAATCCGCACGAATACTGACCACGAAGAAGCACCGACAGTGAAACTCCTCCGCAATCTCTACTCCTCTACTCTATCTCTCTAATCTCTAAACAAGACTAGATCGAGAAGAACTAGTCTCTCCTAATTGCTACATCTAGATGAACTAGAACTAGATCAACTAGAGGGACCCTAACCCTAATTATATAGAGAATATGAAGCACCGGGGTGTAGAATGCCTCTAGGAGGATCTTGGGGCGTCATTATATAGGCCGAGGTGGAGTAGGGGTAAGGAACCGCCACGTCATCGATCCGCAGCGTCTTCATGTTGTGTGCACCGTCGGATCAAACCGACCTTAGATCGACGTAGGAATGCTTTGCTTGGGTGCCAAGGAAGCGTGGGAGGAAGACTCTTAAGGCGGCGGCCGGATGTTGACCTAGGGCGCCGACGGGCGCCAGTGGTGGGGGGGCCGGCCCCACTGAGGCCCCCGCGGGTCCCGTTGTTTCGGTGTCTTCTAGATGTTTCCCCGAGCCTGATGACGATATTTTCCGACGCGGATAAGTTTTGTGATAATTATGCACTTTAATCCCTCTTTTATGCTTTTCTGGAATAATCCTTGGAAAATATAGAATATGCAAAACTCGTGGAAATTATCAGTTAAAACTCTAGACTAATGTGTATTCATGTGCCTTTTCATGTCTAAAGTTCTAATAAAAATTGACGTTATCCACCGTCAACAACTATGCAGACATTTACTTCAGTTCTCTCCATCACGTAATACCACGTAAGTAGATATCATCCTATTCATCGGTGACATCGCTCGTCTCATGTCATTATTTTATTGTGTTGATACTAACGTTGCCACCACTGGACAAGAACTTCCCTATTGGCATCGTTAGCTATTGCCATCTCTCCGTATTGCCGTTACGATACCAAACTAATCAAAGTCAGTAATCAACAATCCCATGCGAACTAATTTCATTTTCTGTGACATTACCTGAGAATGAACCAAACACCATGTTAGAACCTCTAGTGAATATAGCGACACAAAGCAGCAATAGCATGATTAATTATGTGCATCAGTGCAAGAGGAAGGTTGAGAGCAATGGCTGGAATCCATGCCTCCCAATGTTTGAAAAGGAAACAAAATAATATCTATTTCATAATGCAAGTGTTAATAGTGTAATAATTAAAAAAACTAATGACATATATTGTCCAAACATTATTGACCAACCACCATATCATCCCTGCCATCTTTAGAACCTACTTGGATATAAGAACTAATTGCTAGCTAAAAATAACTAGAATTAGCTTTAGTGCATCCAAATAGAAGGTTTAATAGTTGGGTTAAATTTTTAGCTTGTTAGCCAACCATAGCTTATTTGGCTAATTTTTAGTCTCAACTAGTAACTAACCATGTGTATCTAAACATATCCTTAGTGTATAGAGCTAGAATTAGTATTACTTAGAGAAACTAGCTCAATATAATAACGACAATGCTCCCACCCCAGCAACCCCACACGTACACACCACTACCAACAACAATAACCCACTCACCCACACCACAAAGCCATGACAAATGCTACTTCAAGTCAAGTAAATATAGTTTTGATGTGCAATTGGGGCTTTATATGTCTATTTATCAAGAAAATGGTATGAAATAGGTGCTACGTTAAAAACTTGTGCTGACTTGGAGCACATTGTTGTCAGTGATGGTTGAATATCTGTGATAATGTTAACAATGATTTAAGTTGGACAACTTTATATTGCACTCTTAGTTACTCTCTATTGCAGTACCCAAAGACATAGTGTAATGATCAGTTTATTTGCACAACTAGGTACTTAACGTTGCTTCTCACACTTGGCAAATGAAAAATTTAATATAAAGTGTAGTTGTCTCATATCACACTGATATATTATAGTAATGGAGATTGTGCTTAGTACAATAAAACTTGTGGCATTTATTTGGGAAGACTAAAAATTACCGAAGGGAACGAGCAAATTGCTCGTTTGGTCAGCATCGTGAGTCGTAAGCTCAGCCACCAGTGTTCGAACTTGATGTTCACCATATTTCCGCTCAAGTGAGTGGGAATGGGAAAGCTCCCAATTCAAAAAAAAATCACTACTGAATATATGGCTCGATGCAGGTGCTAAAGAATGTCCACAATACTCATAAGGCTAGGCCCCACTTTTCCCAAGATTCCGGTTCTTTGGTCCACAATCTCTAAAGTTGTGTTGTGAGAGCCTAAAGAGGATACCAATTTATCAAATTTCTATCAGTGGTGTTCGAATACAGTAATGTTACAAAAATTTCTATTATAGCACCAATGGAGATTCCAAGTGTTCTTTTGAGGGAGTTATGTTGGGCCTTAGAGCTGTTTGGTTGGTGATCATATCTTGTTGTGCCTAACCTTCGAAAATAGTGTGTCGACCACATAAATTATGGCGACCAAAATCAAAAACCATACTTGCGGCAAGATTTGACACGAAAATAAGTCTATGACACGTGGGACAACGTGATAAGAAAATATAGTGTGTTATAGTTATGGTAGTAAACCAAATAGCTGCCTAAAAAATATAACATAATTAATCTTTAGCATGACGAGTTTTTGGTCACCAACCAAACAGCCCCTCTAGGTGTTGATGTTTTTCATTTGTGGGAAAAATTGATTGATATAAGTACCAGAGTCAAAGAAAAGTGAGATTATTTTTGTCTTGATGTGTTTGAGCTAACCACTTGGAAGTTAGTATGATCAAATAGAAAGTGAATTCCATATGTTTTGCTGAGACGAAGATATCATTTAACCTATTAGAAAAATCAGAAGTTTAAGGTAGGTTTGCAATTCACAGAGATCGATATATCCATCACAATCTAAACAACTTAGATGAGTTTAAGGTAGGAATGAAAGATTTGTAGTTCATAAATATTGATATACCCACTGAAAGGTCCTAAATAGCTAGAGGGGGTGAATAGCCTAATTAAAAATTCTATAAAATACTAAACAAACCGGTTAGTATAACAAATGGCGAAGCAAGTGTTGCGCTAGCCTAGAGGGGGTTGCAAGCCAACCTATCCAATTCTAGCAAACCTAATACACTAAGCACACTAAGAATGATGTCCTTAACAGTCAAGCTACACTACACACCCTAATATGATGCTAGGCACAAATAAAATTGCAAGGAAGGAACCGAGAGGGTGCAAACCGTGCCTTCGGGATGATGACCAATCACCGTCTTGTCAATACAATGAAACCCGAAGAGATGATCCAATAGAGAAATCCAAATTGATCTTGAAGGATCAAACCATACAAAAATACCGAGGGACACAAGAATTTTATCCCGAGGTCACGTGCTTGCCGGCACGCTACTCCCTGTTGTGTCGACCACACACTCGGTAGTTCGGTGGCTAATCGGCGTCACAAGCCAAGCCCTCACTGGGCGCCACAAGAACTCACACAAAGTGAGGGTAACTTAATGACACGAGATTCCACTAAGGATTCCTTTCGCGATCTCCTATGGGGTGGGATCAACACCTCTCACAATCACCTCCGGAGTGGCCAAGAACAATCTTCAACCTTGCTCAACTTCGGCTCGCTGCTCCAACCATCTAGATGACGGCAATCACCAAGAGTAATAAGCTCAATCGCAGCAAGAACGTTCACTAGTGCCACTAGATGCTCAATCACAAGGCAAATACACTAGAAGCTCTCCCAATCACTCTCTAGATCAATCAAGAGGTATGAAAAGTGAGGGAGATGGTTTGCTTAGCTCTAAGGGATGTCAAGTATGTCAAAGTTCTAAGAGGGACTCCCTAGAGCCGGCCAATTCACTTATATAGGCGCCCACCAAAGCACCCAACCATTACACACAAACAGCCCCTGTCTGCGTGTTGACCGGACACTGGTTAAGTGACGACCAGACGCGTCCGGTCCCGGCGTCCGGTCAATCTCACCGAGCCACGTGTCGCTGACATTTGAGTGTAGCCGTTGGCGCGCAACGGCTACCATGCTCGCACGCTGTCAGTCACACGACCGGACGCGTCCGCTGCGACGACCGGACGCCCAGCCAACAGAGTCCGATCACCCACCAGAGAGGTTCCAGAGAGGTCAAAACTTGACCGGACGGGTCCGCTGCCCACCAACCGACGCGTGCCCAGCGTCCGGTGCACACACTGCCTACTTTGGCTGCACCGAAACCCTAGCACCGGATAGTCCGGTCGCCAGCGTCCGGTCGCCCTGGAAAACGCACCGGACACCACAGCTTGACCGGACGCGTCCGGTCCCTACCAGGACAGCGTCCGGACACCTCTAAGTGACTGCTCTTCGTCCGAAAACCTCCAAGTTCCGCCTCACGAGCTCGGCGGGAAGGGTTTACACCCAAACCCCATCAACTCCTGCCCTCATGTGCCAACATAAAAGTATCTCTCCACTTGTACACGTGTGTTTTCAAATGAATTTTGCAAGAGATTGTTAGCTTACTATGTCTCTAATGCATATGCAAAGTCATTGCTCACCTAGTGGCACTTAGATAACCGATATTGCGCGACATCGCCCCTCTTAATAGTACGGTTATCGATCCTCAACCCGACCGTCAACTTCTCTACTCGCCTACGGCCGGTGAAATGGAAATGCCCTAGCATGTACCTTTGCCTCTAGCTTTCCATTTCGCTCCTCTTCTTCCTTCATCTCCAAGGGTGGCACTTGATCATCTTTGGTCTCCACCATCACTTTGATCTCCACTCCACCACTTGGCTTGGACCTTCCCTTTCTCTAATGCTACACACTTAGCAATAGGGTTAGTCCTAAGTTTCATCAATTAGCCAAAACCAAACTAGGGCTTTCACCCACCATAGTCTAAACAACTTAGATGTTGACGGTAGACTTTTGGCTTCTTAGGAAGGTCTTAGCGTATACTACAAGTTATGCATGAAGGTCTTAGCGTGTACAAGTTATGCTTGCAAGACCTTTGACCAAGTTTTTTTTTCTGTTACCTATGCGTATACTCAAATTGAAATCATGATATACATATACTCCCTCCATATAGGAAAAGAAAGTCGTTTTATACAAAGTTTGGGTCAAACATTGGGAATATAAATCATGAATAACTTTTAAGTTATTAAGTTTGAAAATATAAAAAGCATACGAATAGATTTGTCTTGAAAAATACTTTCATAAAAATAAAAAATATATCACTTTACAATAAGTATTTTTATAAAAATTTAAAGTTAAAGTTGTACTTTGAAGACTGTGTTGTTGTCCTAAACGACTTCTATTTGCAACATAGAGGGAGTAAGACATTTCATTCACGTGTTAGCTGCAAATATATAGGAGTGTATTTCTTTCATATGTGTTAGCTGGAAAATATATAGGATTGAATGGATTTTGAAACCCATAGCAAAAATATATAGGATTGTATGTAGTATGGATTTTGAAAACATAGCGACGGGCATAAATGTAGTATGCAATGTTCGGATCACTACGGCCGGCAGCGCACCCAATTGACGTTTTGCGGCTAGCGCTAGATGACCCCCCTCGTGCTCCCCTGCATCGCCATTTCAGGAAATGACGCAGGCCATTTTCCAGTCTGACCGCCAAGGAGGAACGTGCGCTCCCACAAAGAAGAATTAGACCCGACCAGGTCACAGCGAAGAAGGCCACGAGCGGCGCAACGAAAACCCAAATCGAGTTCCGTTCCCACTAGTCTTTGTCTCACTGAACAAGGGGGGGACAGCTCGTGCTTCGACGAGCGCCAGCCCTAGCGCAGCCTCCGGCGACGGCGCCGGCGACGGCGATGAGCCTAGGAGCCGAGGTAATCGAGCTCTCCAGCGACGAAGACGAGGAGCCCGTGCCCAGCACCACCGCCCTCGCCCCCCCTCCTCCCCCTCCCGACGTCAAGCCGCACCTGCTCGCCGACGTCGATGTGAAGCCACTGCTGCTCCCGCCGCCGCTCCTCCCCCGGGCTACGGCGCGCTCGTGCCCGTGAAGACCGAGGAGCCCGTGCCCGTGCCCGTGGCCACCCTCTCGCCGCCGCCCAGAGCGCTCCCGCCGCCGCGCCTCTGCCGCCAGTTCTGGAAGTCCGGCGACTACGTCGTCGAGCGCCGCAACCCCGACGCGGACGTCCCCGGTAGGCTATCGGTCGGGGAAATCTCGGCCCTGCTTTCTGCTCTCTTCGCTTTCCTTTGTTTCTCTCGGTGGGGCTGGTGATCAGGCTGAGTGAGATTTGCGATTTGGTGGTGCGTGCAGGTGGGCGGAACCGGTTGCGGATAAACCCCAAGTTCCTGCACTCGAATGCGACTTCCCATAAGTGGGCCTTTGGCGGTATGGGACGATCCCCTCATTGTCTCGGGTTGTAGGATTGGCTACATTACTAGGCAAAACAACTGGATTTTAGGAATTCTTTTGGCTTCATTAGCATGAATAAGATAATCAACATAATTCTGCCTCTGTACTGCTAACTGTCTCTTTTAAACTGTGATCTGTCTATTGATGTGAACTTGTAATTTTGATTTCTGTATGTTCCCTTAAGAAAATTGAACTTTCACTTCTGAATCTAATGAAGGACTTACTTCAGTAACACAAAAAAGGACATTATATGTTCTTTAATAATGCCAGGTGGCAAATAAAATGGAAGTTTGTATTTGCCATATAAACACCACACCCATTTATTTTTACAATGGTTATGCTTGAAAACTGGGCACCAAGTGATGCACTCCTTTCACATCATTCATAAGTGGAGAGTTAAACCATTGTATGCCTATAAAAAAAATAGCATTCACAATCTGGCTTTCATCTTGGTTTCTGCAATTTTCAGTTGTATAATTCTTTTTGGACAAATCAGCTATATATTGCATTCAAGTTTGAAACCTGTTGCACACTTTTATATTTTACTTGCTTTGATTTGCATTATATGTCGCTATATGTACGCTTATTTGTTCGATGTTGTTTTCCCTCATTTTCCTGCAGCCATTGCCGAGCTCCTTGACAATGCAATCGATGAGGTAATCATTAAGGGATTTTTTTTTTACATGTATAGAAAGACACTAAGACATAACGTGAAGCTAAGTATGTTTATTTTTATGACATCTTTTCTCAGGTGAACAATGGGGCAACATTTGTCCGTGTTAATAAATTTAAAAACCCACGGATGGGAACCCCTCATTGTTGGTTCAAGGTTGCCATATTTATAATGTTGTAATATGTTTATTTTTATATAAACTGCTAACCTGGATTGTAACCTTGTGGTGTTTCACATCGATAAGATGATGGAGGGGGATGGATCCTGAGGCACTGAGACGTTGCATGAGCTTCGGATTTTCGGATAAGCAGTCTGATGCTTTCATTGGGCAATGTATGGTCTTGGTATGCTTCCTTGTAGTTCATTGTGAATCAGTTGTCTAGAACCCCTAACCGTTGAATTATATCGCTTCTTGGATCAGATGGCAATGGTTTCAAAACTAGTACAATGCGGCTTGGAGCAGATGTGATTGTTTTTACACAAAACCAAAGTAACTGGTACTTATCCTTTGCATTCATCCTTTGTACTTTCTTTTTTTGACATTGAATTACAAACAAGCATTCTGTGATGCTTCCTTTATCTGTTCTAACATAAGGGCCTCTCAGTAAACTTGACTAACATTTACCAAACTACTAGGACCAGAAGTTCCAGAAGCAGCTGCTTTTGCATAGTATGATTTTTGCAGCACCTTTGACCTTGCTTGTGGCTTTCAGTTTTTTTTAGCTTTTCCAAATGGGGAAATAGAAAGGCATTTTACAGTTGTTTAAGGGAGATGAGATGGGGGTAGGTTTTATAGTTATTTTAACCAAACAACCTACAACTTTTTCACAACACATAACAACTTTTCCATAGCTCACAGCTCACAACAGCTTTTTTTTCCCATCCCACAGCTGAATCAAACAGACCTTAAAGTTCTAAGGAATAGAAGTAAAACTAGGAAAAATGTTGGTCGATAGCAGTTTGAAGTGGGCATATCGGCTTTTGTTTCCTTTTTCTCGTTCTTATTTGAGCAGAAATGTTTCAGTTATAACCCTGATTTTTGTGAAATGATGGCGTACATTGTTTTTCAGTTTTTGTGTACATGGGAACAAGTTTCGCTTAGAATCTAATATAATAGCAATGTGTTCCATATGTTATTTATTACTGCATGTTGCCGGGTCAGACAACTGCTCATGCCGTGTTCCATTGATACTACTACGCTCCTATTGATCTGTTATATATCATTTAAAATTGGATGACTCGCTAGAATCTAATATGATAGCAAATGTGTTCCATATGTTATTTACTCATGTTTCTGGTCAGACAACTGCTCATGCCGAGTTCTATTGATACTACTTCTTTCCTGTTGATCTATTATATCATTTAAAATTGGATGACATTGCTTGATTCCTCTTTAGTTCTAGTAAAATGTCTCCACCTAAGCTCATGTGTCTACTGAAGTAAAAATGTCTGTTTTCCTGTAGGGCGCGAACTAGAAGTATCGGCCTTCTTTCTTACACATTTTTGATGGAAACAGGTTGCGATGATGTGCTGGTGCCAACGGTAAGTTTGACACTTCCTTTTCTGTCTGACTACAATTTTCATTTGAGCCATGTTGTAGTTTCATCTATCATCTTCTGATTTTTGACCTTGTGTTTGTCTTGCTGTCTTGCAGGTAGACTATCAGTACGATCCAACAACAACTTCATATGTTCAGATGTTGCGTCATGATCAGAAGCTCTTCTCTTCTAATTTGGCAATCCTTCTCAAATGGTCTCCTTTTGCTAGTGAAGCTGAGTTGCTTAAACAAGTATGCAATAGATATAAATTTATCTTTGAGATATTTATTTTTAAATGATTCTGATAATCTTGGAAAAGATGTGTAGAGACAAAGTTATGGAAAATTGGGAGATATGAAAAATTAATCAGTAGCCCTAAGTAATGAGACGATTTAAAAATATTACGATACCCAAATAATTTGCCATCTCTAAGTTTTACTTTATTTTTTGGTAGCATTCTGGGAATGTATTAAGGCCAGTTACATACTACTTGATACATATTAGTTATTGGTAACTAAAACATTTGAATTTAAGTTTGCAAAAATCATGGCATTATGTGCGTTTGGCAAATACTAATGGATGCATCAATAGGTTCTTTCTTTCTAATTTACCCAAACAATTTTTCTACTTCATAAAATTTTTTAGGAGATGATTCCCTCATAGAGTATGTGCCCCTTATAATTTAGTGGGTGTCTATTGTTCAGGGCCAATTTACCGTCATAGTTAGGAACTTAATATTCATGTTCACTTCTGATTCAGTTTGATGATATGGGAGATCATGGGACAAAGATAATTGTATTCAACCTTTGGTTCAATGATGATGGGGATATGGAGCTTGATTTCAACTCTGACAAAAAGGTTAGTAATGTTGGCCTCTGATTTCCTTGGATAAAAGTGCATGGAATCAGCTATCCACATTCCTGAACCATGAACAAGGCTTTAGAGCTCCTAATGATATTACTATAGTTGATACCTTTTATATAAGTTTTCTTCTTTCATTTTTTTTCTTGTCGGTGGAACAATGTTTGGTTTCATTATCATTTCTAGCCTGCCTCAACTTGCTTAGGATTAAAGGCTTTGCTGTTGTTGTGATGATGGTCTCTGATAGAGCTATAGTGGTTGCTGCGAGATGATTTTTTTCGTTTGTCTTCTCCATAGCTGTTCAAATATATCGTTTGATTGTTTCTTCCAAATTTTTGTTCAGCTTTTTTTTTTTTTTGCTCAAACGCACACGAGAACTGCATATCTTTGTGTTAATAGAGAGAGTGAAATAGAACCCCACTTTGTTCAAGCTTTTAAAATTGCTATTGAAACCCGTTCTCTGTGAAGCATCAGTCTGTTTGCTGGCCTTCCTCTACCAGCCCTCATTCTGTCTAGTAACCACATGAGCAAGACCAATAGGAGTTAACGCTAAATGCCAAAGCTGTCGAGCAAAGACACAAGAAGTATGTGGGGGACCGTTTCATCTTCCTTATCACACAAACACCGTTATCAGGATAGCAGTCCCAACATTTATTTTTATTTTAATGGAAAGCCAAATGAACGCTTTGCATTTAGACAGGGCTCAAGATTTTCTGATTCACTACCATGTTTATCGAACCATAGAAGGACTGTAAGCTGATTTGGAAGAGGAGCCGCGTGCCTCATGTTTCCATAAATGTTGATCCTTATCCATGGATAATTGAACCTTTCCTACCACCATCGGAGCAAGATCCACCAAGGCTGGCCATGTAGCCAACGACTATATGAGAGCAGACTCTTTCTCACCATTTCCAACTAGAGAGATTACTGAAATGGCAAATATGGCTCTCACATGAGGCTGAATTGGAATGTCCAAAGCCATCCAAGGTCGGTTCACACTGGTTTTCCTCAACCACAACCATCTCATGTGTGGGGTCCAACCCATAATATTTAGATTCAAGATCCCCAGGCCACCGAAATCAATTGGTCTATTTACTTTCTCCCAAGTCCCAAGGTACCAGGCAGTACCCATCGTTGACTTTTTCTCTCCCCTTTCATAGGAAAGCTCTCCTAATTCTATCTATGGCCTTGATTACCCATTTATGTACATTCATGGTGACTAACAGATAGATAAGAATAACCAAGGGAACAAATCAAAACATAGTAGTCCTAGAAAGATTTATGATATACGGTCTACAATCTTTTCAATCGAGGGTATTTGTAGGAGGAATAGAATTAGTGGAATTGCCAATTCTATTGCTGAGCCTCGTGGCGGATACCATGCTGGAGCTAGCCAAGCGTGAGGGTAGAGTAGCCATGATTGAGGATACCATGCTGGAGCTAGCTGTGGTCAACATAGCAGTGGAGATAGCTAATGTCAAGGCGGTCACACATGAAGCCGTGAGTGCAGAAGAGGAAACATGGTGATGATGAAGACATATTAAGCCAGTCGTCATGGGGGGGGTGAGGCTGAAGTTGACACAATCAAGGCCGTTGAGGAGATAGTCGAAGACAACGAAGCAATCGAGGCAGACGGGACAGGAACGGGAGGGTCGATGCAGTCAAGCCGCCAAGGCCAAGGCGTGTGCCGGGTTTGTTGCCCGGCAACATGTCGCCGATTTAAGCATGCAGCGGTGTTGCCAATATCGAACATACTAGGAAGAGGGCCCCAACCATTTGTCTGCATCTGAGGGACCAGTAGAGAGGGCCTTGACGCCGGCTGTGGAACAGTTAGGTAAGAGTTGGAGAAAGCTCTCCTCACCGGCCTTGACAAATAACCCATTAAGCACATCCATAACCAATATGAAAAGGTGGTTATTACAAACATAACGTAACGCAATACCTTGGCTTCTATTGTCAAGCATAACTCACGTGATAGTGGCTAGTGACAATTTATTTTCTGAGGGACTCCATCCATGCGAAGAAAGGAAACTACAGAATAACTTCGCTAGAAGAATACATTGGTTTAGAAGGAAACTATATCTGACTTGAACTACAAAACTAACTGAAAGATAACTTAGTAAAAATGATGATACTTCTCCCTTTTAGTATGTGGAGAAAGGGAACTACAGATAATTGTCAGTTTGTTCGAAGAATACATTGGTTTAATGGAAACTAAATCTGACTTGAACAGAAAACTAACTAAAATATAACTTAGCAAAAATGATGACACACACACCAACCCTTGACCGTAAGATAGACAAGAGATGTATCTGTGTAGATGTTGGAATGCCCTTTGGTATATCGTCAGCCTGATGGAATTGGACCAGAAAGTGTACTGTTGGAAGTGAGCCATTGAAGTAGAAATCTTTCTCATAGTGGTCATGAAATAGTGATTCTGAGGAACTGGCATGCTCAAGCTTAAGAAGTACATGTCAGTTGTATCTGATATGGCAATATGTGCAGTTCTCACTACATGCTAGCTAATGGAAGTCTGTTAATCATACACCCTATATTTTCTATTCTTTTATTGGTCTTTGCCGTACAGAAGTTTTTGGGGAATTGTTATATAACCAGATCAACCATGGCCTGTACATTTGTCACTGAACAGTTGATCTATGCATACTACTATCTTAGGATATCATCATTACTGGGGCCCACAAGAAGGTGAAAACAAACAATCCTGAGAAGATTGCTGCACAGAACTACGTCTCAACTCGGCTTCGCTATTCCCTTAGAGTTAAGTGCTGATTCCCATTTACTCATATGACACTTTTTGTTTCTTTCTCAAGCTAACATTATTATTCATTTTGGACTCAAACAGGCATATGCATCTATCTTGTATCTTCATGTACCTGATACTTTCAGAATTATCCTGCGTGGACGTGATGTGGAGCCACATAATATAGTTAACGATTTGATGTATCGTGAGTGCGTGTTGTATAAACCACAAATTGCTGGACTTACAGAGGTACTTTGTAAATCGCATTTGCAATGCATATTTCCATTTTTTTTTATCATTTTGATTGCTGCAATAAACCCGTCCATTGACTCAAAACTGTTTTCAGTTGCTGTCTCATCTGATGAAAGAGAAATGTCTGGCCATTAGTTATTTAGAATTTAGAATGACCAATAGGGAAAATAAATGAGAAAAATCTACATGAAACAATATTTCATCTGATAGAAATCTGGTTTGTCTAGTTCCTTGCCCCCAATTTTACCCATGAAGTGCAACATACAACCTTTCTGTAAAATGTAGTCCAGCCAGCCTTGCTGTTTGTTTTGTAGCATTCAGCACTTTACATCGGTAACTTTATGCATTCAAGATTTGCCAAATGGATTTTGAGGCTCCCCCTCTGTGTTCATGTCTGTCATACATATCTAGTGACGTGCTTTTTCTAACTCATTTTTAGTTGGAAATTGATATGTCCTTGCTGATAGATCAGGCAACCCTTGAGTGTTCCTTTGATTTCTACTGCAACAAATATTCTATGATTCCTTTGACCATGCGGGTGTAGCTTAAGTTTATTTTTATTATTCTATCAAATCAAAATTTTGATTTTCTTCTTTTAGAAGATCTCTCTGATTGACTTACGTTTTGCAGTCATCTGTAATCACAACCATTGGGTTTGTTAAAGGTGCACCAGACATAGATGTACAAGGGTTTAATGTATATCACAAAAATCGTTTAATATCGGTGAGAGCTCTACTTTGTATGCTACATGGTGCATGATGTTTCAATCCGCTTTTCTTTCCTATTGCTGTCTGTCAGTTGGGATGTAATTGTTTGAAGCAGAAACATTTGTTGCTTGTCAAATCTTTGTTTAATTCAGAAGCCTTTGTGTTTATTGCAAAATGTTGTTTTAATTTGGAAGAGTAGCATATAGTTCTTCTGCATAATTATTTCTCAGAAGTAGCATTGTAGCACACATTCTTTCATTGTAGGCACTTGCACTTTGTGTTCCCCATCAGGTTAGCCAAGCTGTGAACTATAAAAAAATTTCCTTACGATGCCATTAACTCGATAACCTAGTTTAGGTATGTGTGACATCATTTTCCAGAATGACATACTTGGTAAATTTTATATTGCTTTCGCTTAGTGATATTGGTAATATGCGACATATCATTTTCGAGAATGTCAAACATCTGATTTTTTTCCAGCCCTTCTGGAAAGTTGCAAACAACTCATATGGGAAAGGGCGAGGAGTTGTTGGTAAGAAATATTTGCATGTGTCATCCAAAAGCAAGATATCAGCTTAAAATGATTTTAAAATGATTTGTATTTTCTTTTATTATTTTTTTTCAGGCATTTTGGAGGCCAACTTTATCAAACCTACCCATGACAAGCAGGATTTTGAGAAGTCTGTCCTTTATCAAAGGCTTGAGATTCGCTTGAAAGACATGACTTATGAATACTGGTAATGCTTTTAGTTGATTTTTCTTTTTAGACATCTGCGGTTTTGATGCCAGCTTGGTCATGGTCCCAGTCTCCTATAAACTCATAGTCCCACACAGATGCCTGTGCATTTTTGTGCATAGAAACACAAGGCCATGTCCATGCACACTTGAAACATGTACTTCAGATTTACGGCTCAGGATTAAGCGCTTTTCAGAGTAGTGGTACTTGAGAATTGCAGAGAAACTCTTCAAGCATTGTTTGCCTGTAATACTTCTAGAGCAAGGTTAGGACCAAGGGGCTGACCTTGTCTTCTGGAACATTAGCATTGGCCTGTATAACTATCTCACTGTTATGCCTTTGTTTTGACACCACACAGCATATGTCAGACATTTCATATTTTCAGTTACAAATGTAAAGAGCATGTCTTAAAAAGTTAACATAGTCATTGCTAAAGAAGGTGCTAAGAGTTTAGTGCTATATGTCTAAATCTATGTATCTGTTTAGACATTAGATTTCATCACTTGTTTCAATCTGAAATTTCAGGAGAGTCTGCAACTTGTAAGCTGAATGATACTAATACTTCATTCATACTAACCACCTGTTAGCACCTTATAAATATAGATACTACGAGACTTCTTAGTTATTGATCTGCTAGTTTTTGTCTTGCCATTCTTGTGCTCTTATTTTGAGGCATGTCTTAATGTCATAAACGAGTTCATGCCTGAACTAATTCTTGTGCAGGGATCTTCATTGCCATCGTGTTGGTTATGACAACAAAAAATTACCTAAAGCAACCCGTGCTATTAATCGTTCCAATCATATGAATGGTGGCAGTTCCCCAATAAGTGCTCCACCTCGGTTGCTTGCAGCTGATATTCCAACAAGCAGCGGTGGTATACCTAGATTATCAGCCTCTGCAGCAAGAGAAAAGATCAATAGTCTCGATTCTCTTTCCAAGAGCCGTGAGTAATCCATCTTTATGTTCATTTTATAAAATGTCACTGTGTTTATTAATGTATTGACCCTTAGCAGCGATGGGATTGAAGAGGAAGTTTAATTCCTTCAGTGCTATGGCGGGCAGTGCTGATCAGGATGGGCTAGATCATGTGGATAAAGTAAGTATTTTCACAACATTGGCAGAGGAAGAATAATGCTCAGTCCATTCACTTTTGTTTGTCATTATAGGAATCCTTCAAGAGACATGTCAACATGTCCATAGCATATTTAGTGTTTACTACACTTGTCAAGACTTCGTTCTTTTGTTTGTTGGTCCAAGGATGGTGTGGAGACAAATAGTTTTATGATAACAGTGTTAGTGTAGGGACTGTGTGCTTTTCTTAATTCCTGTGTACCAAAAAAAAGCATAAGGAATAGCTGATATGTGCAGCCTCAATTCGTTCGGATCATTATCAGCAAGAGTTAACTGGGCATCCAATTCTGTCTGGAGTCTACAGTGTTAAGAGTATATTTGGTAGTTAGGGATATTGTAAACCCTTATTGACATGTGAATTCTGGAGACGTCGTGCCCTCCACGTCTTATACTCTATTTACATCACTCAAAGGCTCAATTGAATACATCTAATGAATTATACCTCCTTCTTGCTTTCATGGTATGACAAGCCTTGTTTAGATGTTTTAATATTGAGAAACCATAGTATCAAGAAACTGTAGTTTTCGAATCATTTGTGTGCAAAACCGTGGTTTATAAAAAAGAGGTCTAGAGTGGAGTTTTTAAAACTCCAAAACACTACAGTTTTAGCAATACCGCGTGGTATTCAAGACCATAAAGTTTGTTGCACCCAAACACTTCATGGCACTCTAAAACCAGAGCATTTCACAAAACCATGGTATTTTTCTAAAACTCCAAAAATAATTTGTATGGCCTTAGGGTTTTGATCGTGAGTCAAGGCTTCCGCTGCCATCATGCTGCCCCGGGAGATCGATCTCCACCAGGGGGCAATGCCCACCTCTAGGAAGGTTTGGGCCGCCCGATATAGTTGATCTGCTGGTCTACGCCGAGCAGCAACAGAGCATCAGGTCGCCGGCGCCATTGCCATCAATGGCTTGCCATGGTCCCCATCGAGTTGCCGCCTCCCCCTCCCTCACTAGCATTGCTGCTGCCGCTGCCCTTGAGCGCTAGAGCGTGGCTACAGAGGAGGCTCTTGGCCACGTGGGACGATGCCGTTGGGGGGGTGTCAGGTCATCGCACCATTGTGGCTGGTCATCATGCCATCACGAGTGGACGCGTTGTGCCGCCCCCTGGGCCGTTCCGGTCTTTTTTTCCGTGATCAGGGGATTGCATTGCTTGTCTACTGATCCCTCGAGGTTTGTTTGTTGAATCTCTCAAGGACGAGGTTATTGTTGCGTGTCTTTTCAGGCAGCAATGATGCTGCTCGTGCTCAAGCCATCTTCATGTTCGCTTCCTATCTAGTTTAGTGGCACACATACTACTGGTCCTCATCACGATGGATCTTTGGCTTATTTTGTAGTCTGACCGTCTGCGATGTTCCCGCTACCACTGTGAAGCTGTGTTGTTTTTTTTTTTTTTTTTTTTTTTTTTTTTTTTTTTGTTAGGGATATTGTAACCCTGTATTGCCATATGTATCAGGGAGATGTCTTGCTGCCAAGTCTTGTACTATATCTATATTACTCGGCGGCTCCATGCAATACATCCAATGCTTTATACATACAATCCCATGTTCACCAAGAAGTAACAAACAACAACAAAAAATGGTGGGTGGGTGTGTTTGTGGGAGGGGCGCAAATCATTTTGCTTTCTGCTGCCCTCAGGCTATAAATGTGTATTCCAGCATTTCTATACAATATAGAAGCAAGTTTTGTTGATGATAGATCACAATATGTAATTTAAATATTTAAAGGCTTTCCTTCTATGACTAATTTTTTTTTTTTTTTTTTTTTTTTTCTCGTTTGACAATAGCAGGATGTTTCTCAACGGAAACGGTTTAATGAATACAAAACTTTGACCCTGGAGAATGAAAAGCTGCGAAATGAGTAAGTGCTACCACAACTTGGCATTGCCGTACATACTTTCCTTCGAGCGGTTGTAAAATCACTTTCTCAGGGACAAACTATTGAGGCCAAAACAATTAAGAGCAATTTTTTTTTTCTCCTGCGTGCAATTCAACTCTTACTGCAATGTAGCTTATGAGGAATAGGAATGCTTTTGCTGATAAGAGGGTAACCAATCACTTCTTTATGTCTGAAGTGCTGACATGCTGGCTTCTCTTTGTAAGGTCACCCTAATTTGTGAACAAACGGAAATCTCCTGTAAGAACGAATTAATGTCACTTATTCAAAGTAATAATCATGTTATCTTGCCCCAGTTTAGGACTTTAGACATAGTCGGCTGGTTACCTGCTAAATATAACATTTCATCTACTTTAAGATGTCATGCACCCCAGGTTTGCCCTTGTGGTGTCCAGTTGTCCAATTTTGTTTTGTTTGCATGATTGAATTTCAAAATACTCGCTACTACGTTAATGCTTGGTTTTCAGGAAAACTGTTTGAATAAAAATAGTAGAACTGCAAATACTGGATGGCAATTTTGGTGTTATGATTCTTTTGTTTCTTTTCTTTTTCAGATGCTTACAATATGAGGAATCAGAGAAACAACTTGTCCTGAAGGTATATCTCTTCCTTCAGAAAGTAAACTAATGCATTTATCTTTTGTTTCACCTTTGCAAAACACAATAATGTTAGACATAATTGCCCCAATCAGATGAAATTATGTAATGGCCATCACTACTCAGACATGAAAGTTTAGCAACTGTAGATTTGTTTCCATGTCTTGCCTTAAGAAAGTGGATTTTTAGCCTTGCACAATGTTGGGGAGCTGAAGTGCAAAGAATGCGGTACTAGTAGTTTTTTTTGCTTTGTGAGGGGAGCTATTCTCTCTGCATTTGGGGTTGTGGAGGAAGTGCTCTTTTCACATCATCAAATCAGCATAGATATATACCTTTTCCATACTATTTTCTTAAAATACATCGTTCTTACTGTTTCTAGCAACTAGCGGACTGGCTAGATCTTGTGTTTATCACCATTACAGACTCAGGTTGTTGAAAGATTGAAATGGCTTGCTATGTGTTTATCACCATTACAGCTGTGGCTTGTTGAAAGATTGAAATGGCTTGCTTGTAAGATAGTCTGTAGTTTTGGATCTTGTTTGTTGTATTTAGACTCTGATTGGTGTCCTCAGTCATATCCTCAGTCATATCTCAACATTCTCTCTAGAAGTTGACATTGTAGTGAACTCAATGTTCTCTCTAGAGCTTTGACAATGTAGTGAACTCATGCATATCCCCTTACATGTTCTCTGGAGCTTTGGCACTGTAGAGAACTGATTCTAGGAGGAATAAAATATCATTATCATGATTTTAGGAACAAAAGCTCCGATCGGAAATCGCCAAGGCAGAAAAGAAGTATCAGGAATTGTTAGAAGAGCTCAGATCATTGGACGTGAAGAAAGAGAAATAATGAACACTCCACTTCAGCTCCTGCTATACAATCAATTACTCTTGTTTCTTTGCTGACTTGTGAAGATGATGACTGGATTACTTCCCCGAGACCTGCAGCCGTAGTTACAGAAGAACTGGTCCCTTGGACAAATGTTCTCTACTGATAACCATTCAATTGGTTCCGTTGGACAGCGGTGTAGATGTGTAATTTCGTTTCACTAATCTTCCTAGGGTCTCGTGATGATGGAAGGTGAGCATGTATCATTTTGTAAAAGTATGTAACTTTTTCTGAGTTGTACAGCAGCGGTTTCAATGTTAATGCCCCCCTCTGTTTCCAGCAACACTACATCTTGGTCTCGTGTCAATAGAGTGGATTTTTGATCCGGCACTTAGGCAATCTGTAGTGGATAGAGTTAGAATTAGACTTTATACATTGTACAGTATGGTAAGTGACTTCGTACTCGTGACAATCTTAAATTCATTGTGCTGTATCTTATGCTATTTGAGCCGAGGGGGTTAAGCCTTTGTTCTTCACTCCGCCAGTAGTTTTTTTCTTTTAACTGACAAGAACTCCGACAGTAGATTGTAACTATACATATGGAGTGTACCAGCTATTTTGTTGCTGTTATTTCCTTTTAAAACCTCGTATTCTTTGACTGATACTCCGTTCATCCGTTCTAATATCCAAGTTGTTTTAGTGACCATGGTGGGTTAAACGGCGCCTTATTTTTGATTTTGAATGCAAGGAACATAAAATCAATTATTACATTTGATAAAAGAGTATACAGTAAAGCGTGACCTTTTTTTTATCATTGATGAAATGAAAAACATCTCATTTACAGGATTCAGCATGTGTAGTTAAAAGGCTGGGTGAGAGGCATCGCGTATGTGTTACTCCTCTGCAGGCAGCCGACGGTGAGCGGCTGGATCGTGCCCCGCGCCTCCCCGTAGGAGTTCCAGCACAGCGGCGCTACGGTGCCCCTGGCCCCGGGCGCGGTCGCCGCCGCCGCCCGAGACAGGCGCACGTCCACCATAGTGACGCCGGTGCAGGGCCGGGCGTCGCTGCACGCCAGGCGCACCGGCTGGAACGAGTAGGTGCCAGCCACGTGCCGGTACGCCACGCCGGTGATGGCCACGGCGCCGGTGCGGTTGGCGCACCGCGCGCCGCCCCTGTCGCTGTAGAACTGGTCGATGACGATGGGCGTGGCCACGTTCGCCACCCGGACGTTGGAGAAGGAGATGTTCCGCACCGAGCCCACGCCGCCCTGAGCGAGGATCAATCAGATCATACACCTATATGCTGCTCAAGTGGTGACCGTGTACATGCGTGTTTATGCTTACCTGCCACGTCTTGATCCTGACCCCGTACAGGGCGTTCTTGACAATGATGTTCTCGGCGACAACATCAGAGACACAGGCCAGGCTGTAGTCCTTCCCAAGTCCTCCGATACTGCAGGAATTGAACGAATATTCCAAGAAAGATGGGCATGCATGATCAAACGAACGTCATTATGCCATGTTCAGAACACAGCAAACTGAACTCTTGCTTAGTCACACTCACACACAAACACACCTGATTCCGTGGCCGGGATTGCATACTACGTTCTTGATGTGAACATTTGAGCACCCAGTCTGTATTGACACGCAGTCATCGCCTGAATGAAAGATTAATTAAAATGCTGTGCAGATCAGGCTTGATCATTTATTTGAGATATAAATATTACTGTGCTAGTAGTACTAATCAGCAAGACGAGGGCTAGTATTTCAGTTTACCGTACCGCAGCCGATGGTTGAGCTCCTGATGTCGACGTCCCTGGTGTTCTGAAGATGGATGCCGTCGGCGTTGGGGCTGTCTCCGGGAGAAGAGATGGTGATGTTCTTCACCTTGATGCCCCCGGAGCTGTCGAACTTGAGGTGGCACTGCGGGCTGTTGGTCATCCGGATGTTGCGCACCGTAACATTGAAGCTCTTGTAAAACCGTATCATCTGAAAAGGAAAACATGCATATCACATAGTGAGCCTTATTAGTTTAACAATCCTGCTAGCTGGGTTCCAGATCACGATCTCTAGCTTAGGAAGAATTCTCGTATTTGTCATGAAGCCGGCCGGCCACCATATATACCGTAGGCTTGACTTCTGGTGAATGCCCGTGCCCGGTAGATGTCTGCAGCGAAGTGATGCTCTGGCCGTCGACCGTGCCGGCTCCCAGGATGCTGAAGTCTTGCAGCCACTTGAAGTTAAGCCACTGGAGTGGCCTCCGGGGCTTCGGCCAGGATCCCATTAATTCTGGTGGCGCCAACACGGTGCCATCGATCTGAAAACCCGTTAGCTATTAGCAGTTGCTGATAATACTTTCTTCAAAGAGCTGCTTCTGCACTACAGAAATGGAAGGAGACAAAAAAAGGCTTAAAGAAGAGAAGGACCTGAAGGGTGAGCTGTGTGCTGCAGGGGCCTTGGAGCGTGACGGGCGAGAGGAGGAACCTGTGCCTGTGCCCGGATGGGAGCAGCACGGTGGCGCGTGGGGCTCGGCACGCCACTTGCCATGCTGCTACAAGTGCCTGAAGGCATGCAGTTCAGTTTTACAAATATGATCGAGTCAGTCATCACTAACTGCATGCATGGTGCCATTGTCCATCCATGGAAAGCCTCCTCATCTCATCTGAGTAGAATTCTAGTAGTACGTACCTCCGCGTCATCGGTGACCCCGTCCGCCGCGGCTCCAAACGACAGGACGCTGAGCGTTGTCCTTCCCGTTCCCGTCGACGACGACCTCGCCGCCACCACCAGCACCGGCGCCGGCGACGCCAGCAGGCACAGGAGCGCGCTGAGCGCAGCCGAGGCGACGGAGCTCCGCATCTCGACACGTACGTACACTGATCGACTGAGCCTGCTAGCTAGCTGCTTGGAGCAAATTAAGTCGCGAGGCAGAGCGTATGTATGGCACATACATATAGTGTAATAATCCTCAACCGGCCGGCCAGAGCGAGCGGAGCATGCATTTGCTTTGCGCGCGTGGGTTAGGGTCGGGCAAATTAAATGGTAGGCGCCATACCCTCCTCACCAGCTTTTCCATTTGAGGAAACCATGGCGTGCGGCGTCGCTTGCCAATGGGCCTCATGTGTGAGAATCCACTAGGCTAGTTCCTCATACTTTCTTTATTACTCCTTATTGTTAGTGTAAAAAGCACAATGCAACATGGTGAAAATTTCTTTTTGTTTCATAAGTGCACACATGGTGAAACATAAATTCTTTTTGTTTATGAGGCCAACGTCGGCCGCCCACATGGTGAAAATTCTGAAATGGGAAATTGGGAACAGGTGGAGGGAAGTTGGAAAAGGAGTATTATTAATAAGGGAGAATTAGGTATCTGGCCTCAGAAAAAAGTCAGTTTAGGTGTATGGCCCTTTTTCGTTTGAATTTGTCTCTATGGCCTCCAAACAAATTTTAGTTGTGTAAATGGCCTTCCGTCAGTTTGAGGCTCGTAACGGTGTTAACTCTAAGGTAAAAAGTCTGTTATACCCCTGACCGAAAAAAAAAAAAACCAAGTTTTATTTATTTATTGTGTATTTAGAGTATATATTCTCAAATATCCACACATATATTTAGAGTAAATATTCTCAAATATATTTGAAGTAAATAACCACACATATATATTCTCAAATATTCTCATATTACACATGTATATTTCCAGTATTTAAGTCTCACATAATGCAAATCCACAATTTCAGTCTCACATAACCACACATAGAGCATATAAATATTCACAAATGCATAATTTCAGTCTCACATAAATTAGCAAATCCACCATAGTTTTAATCTCACTTAAATAAGGTCACATGAAATGTTCACAAAGCACCATAGTTCATTCTCACACAAATGTCATATGGAAGTGCAAATTCAAAGTTTCAAACATACATTGGTCTCAAGCGAACATACATTCAGTCTCACATAGATATCACAAATCAAATACTGAGCCTTCTTTTGCTTCTCGTGCTCATGGCAGGGCTGCTAGAAAGTCATTTTTTGCTTCTTGTACCCATCGATGGGCTGTCGTGGCACCACCGGATTTTGTACACCTTTTTTTTTTTTTGAACGACTAGCTTTTTCTTGATGGGTGTCCGCTTCCTTGTAACTTGAGTAAGTCGATCTTCAATACGAGCAATTGAAAGTGCTTCGGGCTGATTTGACCCACTTCTTGACCTGCAAATGTTATACATTTAGAATGCTTGAGATAAGATGGAAAAAAATTGGATTGTTATAACTCAAGTTCAGAATGAGTAAACATACAATTTTGAGTGTCCCGAGTTGGAGTTAGAGCGGTTTCCCTTTTTCTTACTTGAAGCCTCCAAGCTTTGGCTGTCAAAGTTGTCAAATAATTCAGTTTTGGAAGCAAGATGTGATGATATTCTAATTAAAAGCTTGCTGTCCAGCAATATATGATATACCTTTTAGAGGCTGCAGGTGTAGATTCATCACTTTTCCTCTTCTTTTTATTAGTTGTAGTTTCCAAGGTTTGACTATGGTCACAAAATTGGTATTTAGAATGAATCAAAAGTGCCAAATAATCATGAGAGAAAGAAAGGAAGACCAAACCTAGGAGGATAAGACATGGTCGCCGATGGTGCTTCTTCTTCTAAAGGCACAATGGAACTTTGAGCACATTTGGTGTTCCTTGCCCTCTTCTTTGTTGCTGCCCTGAAATAAGAATATAGTTAATGGCATGTACTTATAAGAAAAAACATAAATGGTAGAGAAGAATGGACAGATTATTACTTGATTGCTTTCATAGCTTCAATATCCTCCTGGGTCGCCCCTCTTGCAACTTTGCCAATGATGTCCATAGTCCGGACAAATAGGGCATTGGTGCTGCCCTTTTCTCTGTTTCTTGTCACCGGTACCTTTGTGCCTTTCAGTTTTAGGCCTACCAGCTACTGGTGTCAACAAAGGTGGGTGCATGAAAAATTCATGCTTAGACTCAGGCCACTGAGACTTATCTGGCATAGCTAGAATTAGCTGACTATATGCATCTCTAAATTTCTCAACCGAGTAGTACAAGTCAACATAATTCTCTATTGGTGCATCAAGGGAGGTGATGAATGCTAGTGCATGCTTGCAAGGAATCCCACAAACATCCCACTGTCTGCAAGTACAAGTCCTCTCTTGAAGGTTGACAAGAAACCGAAATCCACTTCCTCCCATTACAGTAACTTCAGCCACTTCTTCTGAGCATTCTTCAACTTCCAAGTTCTCCTCTCTACTCAGCTCATTCAATTCCTTTATGATGTGGGGTAGAATCAAGCCATGGACTTTCTTCCCTACTTTCCTTCTTTTGTTCCACTTCGACATGAGCATTTGTCTAAGCTTGTCCATGAAATCATCCAAGTTCATGGACTTGTGAGGCTTTATCCAGTTGTTAAAGCTTTCTGAAAGGTTGTTGGTAACATAATCTACCTTGCAAAAGGTTTTGAAATGGCTCCTTGACCACAATTTTTTGTGGGTTCTACTTAGCCAACCTGTTGCCGCTGGTTTTGCATGGTCCATGATAATCTAATGTTTTTCAAACAAATATTTATTCCATGAGTAAGCTGCTGCCCATAGGTGGTCATCAAACACCTTACTATGATACCTTTTCTTGAAGTTGGTCACCAAGTGGTACATGCATTCTCTATGCTCAGCAAATGGAAATACCTCACCCACACTTGCCATCACAGCCTGTCCAGCAACAGTGCATATGGCTAAGCCCCTAGGTGATCCTATGGCCTCCTTAAGATGACTCATGAACCAAACCCAATTCTCTGTAGTTTCTGAATCAAAAATTCCAAAGCAAACAGGATACAACCACTTATGCCCATCAACAGCACATGCACTAGCCAGCTGCCCCTTGTACTTGCCTGTCAAGAATGTACTGTCTATTGCAAGGTATGGCCTACAACCAGCAAGGAACCCATCTATGCAAGGTTTGAATGCAAGAAAAAATCTTCTAAATCTGATCTTGTCATCTACCATGTGATGGTCAATAATAACTATGCTACCAGGGTAACATTTCTCAACTTGTGCTTTAAACTTGAACAAATTATCAAAGCTATGATCCCAGTCACCATAAAGATGTTTCAGTGCTAATTCCTTACCTTCATACACTCTATGGTATGGTATAGTGACCCCATGGTGTTCTTTCAATTTTTTGACCAATTCCTTTGCACCCAATGTAGCATCCACTATGAGAAAGTCCTTCACCTTTTCACATATCCAGAACTTTGTTGCATTCTTCACCGTCTTTGATCTTCTTTTACTATAGCAAGCATGCTTAGAAGGGTTCCTCTTTACCTACATGGAGACAAATAATCAGTGCCAAAGATAAAGGAACAACATAGGATCAGATTTAACAAATAGACAAGCACTTACCATTATAGTGCAATTGTCCTTAGTTGTAGAAGCAAAAATCCACCAAGGACACTTCAATTTGTCCCTCATTGAACAATATGCTCTGTACCTCTTTGGTCCACTCTTTTCAATATTGAACTCAAACTGATTTTTTATTGCATGTTGAGAAAGTGCCACTTTAAACGTGTACATATTTGCATAAGTGGAGCCTACTATCATTGGTGGATCATTTGGATCATGTTCTATACTTGGAGTATAGTTTTCCTCATTGCATTGCTCCTCTTCCTCATCTTCTGCATCATCTCCACCTTCATCCTCACTATCATCAACAACATAGGATGGCTCCTCTTGAACTGACCTCTGCACCACCTGTAGAGCATTGGGTTCTACATTGTCAAAGTACATGCCTTCATCATCAACACCTACATGTTCATTTTCTGGTTCAGGATTCCTAAGGTACTCATCATCATAATCATCCTTAGCAGTACCATCGTCTCTTGCAGGTTTGGTTGGGCCACCAAATTCCCACTCTGTGACAGGCTCATATGGATCAGAAAGATCTCGGTACACAACAAACATGGTGACAACCTTTCTCTTCAAATGCCTCTCAAACATAGCCATCAAATCTTGGTCAGTTTTCAATTCAGGGAAAGATTTTAATTCTTTATCATAATACTGAAAATGAGCTATTTCCAAATAACCAGGCGGGTACTTATCGACCACTGAGTCATGAAGGTCCATATAATTTGGTTGGTCCGAATCAACAACCATGTCAAAGTTAAAACACTTGAAATCTTGCCTACGCTTCTTACGGTTGCCCAACAATTTAATTTTTCAACTTGAAAGTAGTATTCGGATCCATGCTGCTATTCAAGATAAAATTAGTTTTGCAATGACATACATCTAGAACTTCATGAAGTAACAAAAAAAATGAAGGGAGCTAGATCTACATCACATAATTACACTGCAAATGAAGTTTCAATGTACACCCAATGAAACATCTAGTACTATGGCAACTACAGATGTGATTTTTCAAAAGCCCCGGGCGGCCGGGGAGGCTGGCCCGCCCGACACCGCGGGCGGTTCTTGGTCGACGCGGAGGGGCCGGATGTGCAGGCGGAGGGCGGGGAGGAAGGGCGGCTCGGCTCGCCGGGGGGGAGCGGCGGCGGCGCCCGTCTCCATGCGGGGCCGGGGGGGCAGCCGGGCGACGGCGATGCGCCCGAGGGGCCGGTGGCCGCCCGGAGGAGCCGGCCCACATCTCGGCCACGCGCCATGAGGGAAAAGGCGCAGCGCCTCGGCGGCGCCGCCCGACGGGAGGGGGAAAGTAGGGGCGGCGCATTGGCCGCTGGGCGGCCACGGCTCCCGGGCGGGGCGGCCGGATCCGCGATCGGCCGCGCCGGATCCGCCGGATCCGCGGGCGGGCGGCGCGGCTCGCCCGGCTTGGGCGGCGGGCGCCGCCGTCGGGCATGCGCCCTTTTTTTTTTGTTTCTATCGACTCGAGCGAGAATCCAATGCGAAACGAAGAAGACCGGCTCTGGGGAGTCTCACGTGTGAAAGATGTAATGAAGGGCAAAATTGTCTTTTCACTCGGCCATCAGTGCAAAACCTAACGGACTACCCTCACGGAATGGACGGAAGGCCAAATACCTAACAAAGTTTCGTTTCAGGGTCATACACCCAAATTCGAAAAAAAAGGCCACAGACCTAAGAGCACTTTTTTTAGGCGAAATACCTAATTCTCCCTATTAATAACCTGTTGTCAGGGATCAACCTTTTTTGACAGTGATATGATTGAAGAGAGGGTTGGTCTGTTCCTCTTCCTTTATCTCTCTATTTTTCTTCTTTCCTCCACCTCTTCTCCCTTACCCTTGTCCCCCTAAGATCTGCCCCTGTTTGTTGGTCCCTATGGGTCATCGGTCGGGGCAAGTGCTCGGTTCAAGATCCAAGTCCTCGGTGCTCATTTTTGTTTGTTTGCAAACATTGTCGTGCTAAGCATGCCCTTCAAGCGAGCGATGTTTGTCTTTTTGAGCGTAAGCAACTTTTTGACGTACCTTTCTCTCATTCTCTCGGTACGATGAAAACAATATAACAGGTATGGGCTTTGTGTGCTACCTCAGTGACAACCATTTATTCAATTAGATTATATGGTTAGAATTATCTATTACTTCTAAAGAGTTAATAGATGAAATATATTTATTTATTTATTTATTTATTATTCTTATAAATTATGATAAATAAGGAACCTTTGATTAGAAAAACCTTTTTTGGATCTAAGTAATACATGCGTGATCCATTGAACATGACAAACCCTTTTTATTTTGCAAAGTGTGGTTCAAACATTGAGAGCAGTGGTAGAACCAAAAATTTTTATTAAGGTGGGCGGACAATATGATGACACCTCGTAAATATGACAACTATATATAACAAGTGTATGTCTAATATCTTTTTAACGTTTTTTACATATATATTTAGTACTCATAGCGGCAAAAAACACAATATTATTATAAAAAAGGTTGAAATAATTTTTTTGGCTAATTGATTTTTTTATACATATTAAAAGTCTTTTACTGTGTTTTTTGGGGTGGGGGGGGGGGCACGGCCCCTACTGCCCCTGGTTCCACCTCTGAATAAGAGAACATGACAAGATTACCTTAAGTGCGAAAAACATAATATTAGGGAGTGACTACACGTCAATCGATTGATTTCTGTTTGTGTTACAACCATATTTTTCAACCAATAAAAACAGGACACGTGCACATGGAACCAAAATGAGCCTATTCAAACATTCGACCAATCTGTATCTGAATTTCAGTCATTTTTTTCTCAACCACTCATAACAGTACACTAACGGGAAAAAAATACAAATGATCCGGCCGATTGACAAAAAGACAATTCTGAAAAAAACAAAAGCCAACTAAAAAGTGTCAGTCAACACATCATAAGTTAGAACGTACTATAAAGTAGTGAACTCAAACAGAGACAGAACAATTACTAAAAGAAACATATAGTGAGTCAGCATCTAATGCGGTAGGCCATCTCAAGCCAAAACCCGTTACCATGCACTTTGGCTTGTTCTTTAATTCTGCATGCAGGGGTGTTGTTTTGCTTGGTATTTGAACGAAGCTAGCTGAGTGTCCATGTCATTGACACTATTGGCTTGTCCTTCAGCAGCATTAACTGCTTTGTTTCTTTCATTCATCCTACCAGTTGCGTTGGAATGTCTTCCAAAAATCATCGATTAGCTGCCAATGTCTCTTGACAAATTTTCACTTGGTCAAGAAGCAGTGACCCCCATCCCCTGGATCTCAGAATGCAGTTCAGGAGCCTGAGATAATTGGAAGGAAATGTCACTACAATGATATACACATGCATTATCGCTAACCAACTATAACAGCATGATTGAACATAAGGTAAAAAGATTGATAGCTGAACTGACTCAACTTATATATGTTCTAACTCTAATGCAGGTTACTAGACTTAACCTAAATTCTGGAAGAATAAACCTGAAGTAAAACTGAAAATAAATTCTCTAGGAATTAAACTGAACTAAAACTGCAAATAAGCTAAACAAACTAATGGAAACAAGAATGAACCTTTGCGCATATTGACTTAAAAAACACAAATCGTGCATCTGGCTGCAATTGAAAAAAAACTGAAGAAGGTTATGAAAACTTATACTGCTGAGCATTGTAATATAGCAGTTGAGTACCACAGCAGTCATGTTGAGATGCACGGAAAAAAATTTAATCACCCCAACAGCTATGTTGACTTGAATGGAACAAATACGCACGGTGTTTGCATGCAAGCAGCCAAGCACAATCATATTACCCTCTAATAAATATAAGCTAAAAACTCAAAGCAATTTCAGGTGGGGATTCTCTCCACCATGACAGTTCAAAAAAAAAAAAAAAACTCAAAGCAAAATGAAAGTTAACTTAAAATGAAAGCAAACAAAAATAAATAATGAAAAAACTAATGAAAATAGGGCATGCTTAGAAGCTAATAATTATAAGCTAAAAACTTAAAGCAAATGAAAGCAAACAAACATTGAAAGCGAACTGTGTGGTCACTTCCAAAAAGTTTTTAAGATTCTCCATTACATCAAATATTTAAACACATGCATGAAGCATTAAATATAGATAAAAAATAAAACTAATTACATAGTTTAGCTAGAAATCACGAGAGACGAATCTTTTAAGACTAATTAGTCCATGATTGGACAATAATTATAGCCAAACCCAAAATTTTTCACCAACTAAACACACTAAGAACGCAAATGAGAAAGTAAATCTCAAAACTCAAAGCCAAATGAAAAGAAAACAGATATTGAAAAGCAAACTAAACTAAGAACGCAAAGTACGTGACCAACTGAATATCAAAACTCAAACTGAAAGCAAACAAAAATAATAATTAAAAAATTAATGGAAACAGGGCATGCTTAAAAGCTAACAATTAGAAGCTAAAAACTCAACTTATACTGAAATTTAGCACATAATCATGATGGAACTGAATTATAAAATTGAAAAAAAAAAAACTAGGGTTAACTAAAAACTGAACTAACAATCCTGAAACTGAAACTAAACTGAATATATAATAAAAGAAACTGAAATGACAATTATTGAAGCTAAAAGAAATTCAAGACTGAAAATATCCTATTAATTGCACACAAAACCTGAAAAGTACTAGACATAAGAACATAATGAAAAAGAAAAAAAAACTAAAAAGGACTCAAGTTAATAAATAAATGTTACTTAGCCTAAAACTAAAGTCTAAATAATCTCAAACCTGAACACTCACTGCTACATTCTAATTAAAACTATGCAAAACAATTCGCCTAGATGCCATCCGTGGCACTGGACATCCAGGTCTTCTGATCCTTAGTTAAGTAAATTAAGGAAACGCTTGGGGTCAAAATATTCTGTGGCATGCAAACTAGATAACTGAAACTCTATTGAATCTACTGAAAATGACACAATAGTCATGAAATAGCCATTCATAAAAGCATATGACTGGAGAGAATTTTTGAACATATCCAGGCAAACCACATCGTACAGCCCAAAAATAAACAAAAATTAATAATAGCCTCCAAACTACCCACACTACGGATCACATAAATTAGAGATTTGACCAATAGATGTTTTGCATGCTTCAGGAGAGATTAAGGCATAACATAGTGTTGAAAATATCTGCATAATTTAGCGAATCAAGACTAAACACCAGCAGAATCAACCGCCAAAACAATAGCAAACTGAATAACAAAATGACGGAAACGATTCTTGCACAAAGGGGAACATGAAAACAATTCATTCAGATAACACACAGAATCGAACGAAGAAGAATTAACCTGAAAAAGGATTAGAGTAAGGGAAGAGTACCTTTGCTGCCGCAACAATACACTAACGAGCTCATATACCAGAAAGCTTTGGAGGAGACGACTGATCAATAGAAAAAAAACAAAAAAAAAACAGAGAGATGCTACGCCCCACCCCACCCACCACACACGCACCCTGAACAGGCTCTCCTCCAGTTGGTTTGAAGGAGGCGAGATGTGTTAGAGCAGAGATGCTCCCACTACTACCAACAAGCATCGCATCTCCTGCATCTAGAAGATGAATAGGGACGCACAAAAAGGACAGGAGTCAGCTGGGATATTTTGAGAGGAGGAAGAGAGAGGCACCAAGAGAAATTGATTCCGTGGACAAAAGGAGTCAGAACGAAGCGCGGATTTCAAAAAAATAATTAGATGGGGATTCTAGATTGAAGGCCGATAACACGACGGAGTCCTTCCGCCTTCCTGTTAACACGCGCGCATATACCCAACTAATAAAACTGGGCCGAAGGTTGCAAGCCCACCGAAGAAATGACAGCCAATGACACAAACAGAAGAAAATGACCGACAGCAGAAAAATAAAATAGTCGACTGATGGATAGAAATTTTGTAATATTATTATAAAAAAGAGTGAAATAATATTTTTTACTATATAATTGAATTTATTATACAGACTAGCAAATATGTCCGTGCGTTGCAACGGGAGCTTATTGCATGGTCTCTTAGCCTGCCTATGCCTAGAAGATTTTTTTTTCAATGATCAGATCATGTCTTTGAATTTATTTTGAAATCAGACTTTATACTATGATTGGTGGCATGCTACCTTGGCTTTTATGGTAATAGACTATGAAAACTTTCGGTAATCCAATTCATTTTGGAATGGGACTTGGTATTTTATTTGAATATGTCGCTCCAACTCGTATGGTGAAGAGAGAGATTTGCCCATCAGATTCCTATAGATGGTTGTGAGGAATGTCAGACAAAAAAATATCCTCCTTTAATATTAAAAATGTACATGTATTTATAAGTTGCAACAGAATCATTTAGCTTTGGTTATAATTTGTACTTCAAACACTTGATTTATCAAATTACACTGAAGTACTTGCTTCCTCTTAAAAAGAATACACTTCTATGTGTATTTGTTGTGTTCGTGCCATGTTTAGTACGATTGGTTTTTGAGGTAGAAATTAAGCTTATTGCATATCAAATCCCCTAACAAATTAATTTGTTAAATTTGTTGCAGATCTATTCACCTAACAACATGATAGTTGGTTTATATTTTTTCTATTAAATTATATTTGTGATCTGTTGCCTGATGGAATGTTTGTTTTTTCTATCAATAGGAGCAAAGATAAGTTCGATCACTGGGAACTTCTTTCAGCGTAAAAGAGCTCTGGTGCTTTAAACCATTTTGATTGTAGTCTAGTCTGAAATTAGGAATAATGCATAGAAATATTGTGTGGAATAGGGCATATAAACATTGTGTTTTTATTTGATTTTCTTCTCTTCAATAGTATTTGGAACTTAGGCCGATTTCCCTTCTCTTCTTTTCTTTCATCTCTTATGACTTTCAAGAAGGAATTTGATTTTGATACTGACACAACTCATTGCAAGTAGTGTGCAATGCCTTGATTCAGGAGCTGGAACATATGTCTTGGAGTTTGTTGTGTCATATCATATTTCAACATTATACATATGTTCTTGTATAATGTGCTTTTTTGGGGGGTGGAGGGGGATTACGTCCCCTGGTTCCACCTCTGATTAAGAGAACATGATAGGTTACCCTAATTGTGATCTAACAACATGAGGTGCCTGACAAACTTAGAAAAAATATATACACCCTAATGTAGTATATACATATTTAAGGAATAAAGTTGAAAGAATACCATGACTTATGATAGGTGCACATATACTATGGCATGATTTAGTAGTAGCATATGGTATGTGATGGCATGTTTATAATTTAATTATACTCCCTAATAGCATTACTAGTTGAAATAATAATAAAGTATATGTATGTGTCAGACGGAAAACAACTTGTAACATGACTTCTCTTGTTGTAACGTGACAACATAACAACAACAAAAGAAGAAGAAATTAACATGCGTCTGAAATAAAGGAAAGAAACAACTTTAACTAAATATATAAATAAATAAATAAATATTAATAGTTATGGTACGTAATTAATATCATTAGATAGATATTTAGATCTTGTTGTTTAATAAATTTATTTAAAGATACACATGTTGCATGTATTCTTTTATACAAATCGAGTCAAACTTTTAACATGGAAACCAACGGCACCAATTAATTAGGGGTGGAGGGAGTACTCGACTTTGTACACGTGATACACTTATTTTAAGAAACAAATAAATTTGCACGTGATCTTTCTTTAATTTCACGCATGCAAACATGCACGGCTCCTCATACTCAGAGTCGTCCCAATAGTTTTTAGGGCCCTTGGCCAAGCAAGATAGTAAGGGCCCGGTAATCTATTGTTTCAATATGTCGATTGAAGTATGTAGTAAAGCCCTTTACGATCTCCTTGTTTTTTTCGTTTATAAGCATTCGATAAATATTTCTTCAGCGGCATTGAATCGAACATGTTTAAAAAAATATATTGAATTAGAAATTTAGAACCCTATCACAGTAATATGGAATGACTGAAATATAGAACAAATTTCCCACAGCCTATGGCCTTCTTCTGAAACTACGTGGCTTGTGGAATGAAATAATTAAATTAATGGATTGATGTGTTAAACAATTAAATTAATGGATCACCTATTCGCTTTAATCGCTTGGTCAGCATATATGGATTGGATTGCAAGGTCAAAAATAACGCTGAAACTGCTCTACTGCAAGTGTTGGCCGCCAGGCGCCAGATCCTATACTGAATATCGATGAATTGAACTGATGAACTGAAATCACTTACTGCAGGCTCGCTGGAGTTACAGACGGGGGATCGCTGCGCCGTGGCCTTGACGGCCGCCCGCTAGTGAGATACGATCAGGGGAGATTAATTGGGAATGCCGGAACGGCCGCAGCATCAGCATCACGCCGTCACGCAATGACATGGAGTCGAGAAGGGTTGCCGCACAGACTGAATACATGTATGTAGTGTATACTCATGGGCCCCCCGGCGCCATGGGCCCCCAGGCGTCGCACTGTCGACACCCCCCCTCTCGGACGGGCCTGCTCATACTATGTGGTATTTTCTTTCTTTTTCTGTTTAATATATCTTCTAAATTCAAGTGCTTAGATTTGATAGAGGTCTTAATTCCTAGAAGTTGGGGGTACTGTAGCACTTCCCAACAAGAATTGTCGGAAAAGAGAAACATAATCTGTGTTGTATATGTTTGATTTTTTACATTCAGTGATAAGTGATAGTGAGGTGCAAAAAGTAACTTTGTTAATTAAGGTCCACAAAAGTAGCCTGTGTATTGATGGTATTATATAGGGGTGAGTACTCGTGCGTATGTATGCTGGATGCAGGCATGTGTGTGTACTGTCTTTCGCCAAATTAATCTAGCAATTCACAAATATAATTTTAAATACCCATGCACTAAGCACGTTGGATTAGATCATGCCATCGAGTCGTGTGTGGCGGTGGTGTTGGTGGCACTAGGAGAGCGGTATGGTCAGAGGTGTACTTCGGTGGAAGCAGTGAAGGTTGTGGTGTCAGGAGGAGATGTTTGTATGCGCATAGATCTCCAATCACCATGGATTGTTTTTCGCCCTTTAGGTCTTGTTTGAGTGTTGTTAGATTCATCTCAATTTATGTTGTTCGAGTAGATTGAGATAGAATTTAGTTCAAGCTCCATTGCAATCCATTCTAATTCATATGAATTGATGTGAATCCAAATACATCTAAACAAAGGCTTATTACATCGCCCTCCTCTCCTCACCGCACTTGCTCCGGCATTCTGTCCTAAGGGTACTCCCGCAAGGCGCAAGCACGCTATCTCACGCTTGCCCCTTCATTGTTGGCACCTTTGTTTAATCATCTCTGATAATTGAACCAGAACAGAGGAGGCAATGTTCAAGACTGTCTTCTTGAACTAGCTGCCTCACTCACTGTGCTTTGCTCTGCTAGTCTAGCCTCCACTTAAGGGCATGACTGGCTACTTGAGTTCGAAACAACTAAATATAGGTGTAACACTATCAAAATGGTGGATTCTTTATAGTGTTTTTAAGTTGTAATAAAACACTATCACTAGTCATAGCACATGAAAATCCTAACTAGGAGGTATTTAGTAAGAAAAGTTTAAACTCAATTTTAAGGAAAAAGTCTAGTTCAACCCCCAACTATGGGGGTGGACTACATAACCTCCAAAACTATGAAACAATCTAATTTACCCCCTGAACTTTTCAAAACCGTCTATTTTACCCCCAGGCGGTTTTCAAATGGCGGTTTTACTACAGTAACAGGGGTTTTGCTATAGTAACCGCGAATTTGCTACAGTGCTGGTGTTTTGTCTTTTCCTTTTTAAATTTATTTTTGCTGAATCTTTGAAAAAACATAATAAATCACAGAAAAATTTATGAAACACACTTCCAAACAAACACACGTCCAAACAGAGTGTACAATTCCCTGTTTTATGTCAAGTATACAACTCCCCGTTTCCTATGCTTTGTTTAAGGGTCCGTCCAAACAAGGAGGTACCTCTGGTTTAAAACATATCCCTGCCAAATTTGAAATTTTAGAAGTCGTTTTGGACAATGACACGGTTTTCAAAGCATTACTTTGACTTCATATTTTTGTAAAAATACTCATCATAAAGTGATATATTTATACTTTTATTTATGAAAGTATTTTTCAAGACAAATCTATTCATATGGTTTTCACATTTCTAAACTCAACAACTTAAAAGTTATTCATAATTTATGTTTGTAATATTTGATCCAAAATTTGTCCAAAACAACTTTTTTTTTTTTTCTATATGAAGGGAGTATAAATATTAAAAAAATCATGCCGACGCATGCGTTGCAGCATTGGAGCCCTCAACTACATTGCCTAGAGATTGCACAAGCGTGCAGCGGCGTGCTCGCCGCACCTCTGCTGAGTCATGCACATGGTTGGTGTCGGTAACCTTTTTTTTTTTTTTTTTTTTTGTAGGAAAGGAATTTTGAGAGACATGGCCCCTGGGCGCGTGACCCGTTCTGGACCGGCGCCTCGGACGTGCCTTGGACCTGGGGTCTCAACTCATCAGATCTGCGCACGCACTCCCCAGTCCCAGTTTGCACCCTGCATGGGATTTCCAGTTTGCACCAATCACACGAGCTGGCTATCCGCACTCATCGTCCTCTATTTCTCTCCTCTATACTGCCTAGTCAGCAAGATTCTCTCCTTTATATACAATTCTCCCGCATCCATCTATCTTCTATATCATACTCTATCCACTATGGGCCCCACTTGTCACTTTATCTAAATATATTCATGTGTGATCTAGTTTTGAAGAATTTATTACAACGAATTTAATGGTATAATCGGAATTTAATTTAGATTTGTGGTTTGTGAGTTAAAACATGTTTTGTGAGTTGAAATGGTGGGGTCCGTCCAAGATTCTCTTCCTACCTGTGTACTCTGCCACGCTGCCAGCCGGTAAATGAGCACGCTACCACGGCAAATATGGAGAACGGACATACATCCAGGCCCACTTAACGTACAGCGCTGCAGGTGTTTCTCCGCTACTTTTGCTGATCTGGAGGCTGTCTGGCACATACCGGATGTCTGTACAGGGTCCAGTGCGGAAGCTGTTGGAAAGGCAGAGGAAAGCTGCCACCAATCAAGAAAGCTCAACAAAATGCTTGATGCGTTTCTCTTTCATTCATGTTGTTTACATCCAAATCCAATGGACTGTTCCAGTAGCTAATTGCCTAATTCTCCATCCATCCATCATCAAATGAAATCAAATTAAATATAAATCAGCCATGGGTGTTGACGGCCTCCCATACGAGGTTCTTGGGCGCGGGCCCCGAGCCGCCGCCGGCGGTGACCGCGCGCGCCTGCATGGCGGCGTCGCGCAGCGTCCGCAGCGTGCGCGCGTTGGCCTCCCAGAAGCCGCAGCGCTGGTAGGCGCCACCCGCCGGAGGTGGCAGCGCGGCAGCCGCGGGAACAGGTGGTGCTCCACCTGGAACTGGAGCCCGCCGTGGAACCAGTCCATCCACGGCGGGCACGCCACGTCCAGCGTGCCCCGCGTCTGCTTCTGGAACCAGTCGTCGCCGCGGGGCCGCCCCACGTACGTCCCCGCCGAGAAGTGGTTGAGGCAGAACTGCACGTGCTGGATCCCCGTGACGGCGAAGCTGAGCAGCACGAAGGCGGGGCGCTCGGGGGCGCCGCCGGGCAGCCGGGACACCAGCCACGGGTACCACACCCAGAACACGGCGACGCCCGCGAGCTCCGCGAGCCGCCCCGGCACGCGCGTGTCGGCGGCGAGCAGCAGCAGCAGCGACTGCGCGAAGAGGTTGACGCGCGCCACGCACATGACCGGGTAGAAGGTCCAGTGCTGGTAGCTGACGAGCAGGCGCGCGCCGCGGCGTCGAAGCGCATCGACCGGCGGTACAAGGCGGAGGTGAGCGACGCGAAGAGGCGCGGCGAGACGGCGAAGAGCGGCATGTGCTGCACGTCCGGGTCGTGGTCCAGGCTGTTGCACGCGATGTGGTGCGCGTTGTGGTTGCGCTTCCACCACCCGATGCTGATGCCGGCGACGGAGTTGCCCGCCACCAGCTGCACGGCGCGGTTCAGGGCCCGGCCCCGCATCACCACGTAGTGGCCCGAGTCGTGGCCGAGGAAGCCCGACTGCATCCACAGGAAGCCCAGCATGACGGCGGCCGCCATGTGCGCGGCCACGCTCGCGGTGGCCAGGACGAGCCAGACGGCGCCGGCCAGCAGCGCCGCCATGGCGCAGAGCGAGGCCGCGCAGCCGTGGCCCTTGCGGTCGAAGAGCCCCGCCTTGGCGAACTCGGCGACCAGGCGGCGGTAGTCGCGGGAGACCTCGGAGACGGCGTAGTCGGAGAGCGTGGCGACGCGGCGGTAGCGGTCGAGCACCCGCCACGCGGACGCCGGGTGGTAGGCGACGAAGGCGTCGGTGACGTCCTGCCCGGCCAGGCTCAGCAGCGGGAGGTCCCCGCCCGGGTGGTGCGGCAGCCAGGCCGTGACGTCGTACACCTTCCCCTGCACGGCCACCCACACGTCGCCCTCGCCGCAGTGCCGCGTCATCTCCGCCGACGTCACGCGCATCATGTCCGGCTTGGGCTTCTCAGACGCCGCCGCGGGGTCCTTCACCGCCACCATCCCCGTCTGGGTAGATCGGATGATCAAAGCGACGCGATGTGGGTAGATTGGATCTGCGGCGGGCAATGCAGGGCAACGTCGCAAGGATTTGGGCAGAGGGATGGGGCGGGCTAGTTGCTACTGGCCCTCCGCCGCCGCCTGTCCCTCCTAGTACTCCGGTTGGGAGGAGATGTGATTGGTGGGAGAGCAGGATGGTGGTTTCTGCCTTGTGCCCGAGGCTTTGACCGTTTTGACGAGACCGCGAGAAGCGAGGGCCCACCGGGCCCTGGGGAATCCGATCCGCACCAGCTGCAGTTGCGCGAGGCACGGTGCCCAGCTGGACGGAGTGGAGCAGTGGACCCACCTGAAATCTGCAAGTACTCCTACAGCAAGGCACATGCCACATGCTGTCATGCTGATGCCATATTGCCATTGCCAGTTTTTGTTGCTGCCGTTGCTTTGTGCATGTGCACGCTGATTTCTCATTTCAGCGGCCGTTTAAAATTTAAATCACGGGCTTTTGACGCCAAGAGTTTTGTGCAGACTTGTACATTTTTTCCTTTTGTACTATTATACATGAAACCGAACAAATTTTATCGAAGTGTTAGTAGTCATTTTGGACAGCAAAGATCGCCAAAATATAACTTAGACTTCTTATTTCTATAAAAATATTTTAAAAAATTATATGTGTATATTTTTATTAAAGTACTCTCTTCATTCCAAATTATAAGTCACTTTGACTTTTTTCTAATTCATTCATTTTACTATTTATCTAGATATATAGTAAAATAAATGTACTAAAAAAGTCAAAGCAACTTATAATTTAAAACGGATGGAGTATTTTTTAAGACAAATATATTTATATGGTTTTTTATATTTTAAAACTTAACAACTTAAAAGTTATTTATAATTTATATTTTTAATTTTTAATCTAAATCTTGTTTAAAAACGACTTCCTTTTCAATATGAAAGGTATGTTGCAAGTTGCAACCCAGCGGTGTCAGAATGCTGTCAAGCGTCAAACCGGGCCCACATACAATGATACAAGTCATTACTAAGTTGTTGGGCCTTAATAGTCTACTAGCAAAACATGCCCGTGCGTTGCAACGGGATGTATAAGTATTGGTTGGTTATATAGATGATTTATGGTACAAAAATTTATTCGGTGACCATGTCATCTGTATATTCTAATACGCTTTGAAATTGGACTTTGTTTCATTGTTAGACGGCGCATGCACTCTTCGACGTAAGGCATATGAACATGAGCTGTGAGTCTGATAACATATGAGATAGAGAGAGGGGCGAAAACATATTGTAAGAAATATAAAAATACGGACAAAAGAACCCATTATGTCTTTAAGAGGAAACATATTGTATGTTGCAATGGCTGTCATTTGTTTCAACACATCTTACAATCGAGCTTTGTACTGCAATCTGACGTATCCTATTATAACTTGTATAAGCACGAGTCATCACATCATGGACAGAAAAGTAAGTCGATCAAGACTCTAACCCCTCCTAATTCATCGTGCATTATGTATACTACTCTTTTATAGTAGAACTGGCCAAAACTCTTTATGCTAAGGGCGAATGGAGAGACCTACATATCGAAGGAGATAATGGGACAAAAAAAAAATTAGTAAACATACTTATACATTGCAACTGAATTTATAGCTGTTATATGATTTTTTTTTAATGAATATATGCCTTGAAGATATATAGATTATTCTCTGTGTGTATCTGGTCTAGGATTTGTCAGGCACTTTAAAATTATTTCCTGTTCAAGTTTAAATGTATATTTCTTTCTAATCTTTGTTGTGTTATCCTCCATAAAATGCAATGCCATGTTTTTACAGATTGATGATTGGGTTTTGTAAGCTGGGAAAAAAGGATTTATCGCCATAGGCGAGTAGCATGAGTACCAAGAAAGGGTGCGCGTTTGCCTGAGCTTATGCAATACCATGTTTTCATAGGTTTATTCTTGTCATCCACAGTACATGATAAATAAAACGAACTTCACTAAATATAACGTGAGTTTGCATGGTGTGGTGGTTTGATCTTGATACTTGTGGTCTGAAGACCACGGTTCGAATCATACCCCCCCGTGGCAAGTGCTTTTCAGCTTTTGTGCAGGTTTTTGGTGGCTGGACTGGGCCTTCGATGGGCCACGCAAGAGCGCTGATGGCTGCAGTAGCTATGGGCTCTTAGTGGGCCGGAAACCAGTGCATGCAGTTGGGTGGGCTTTTTGTAGAGAGCGAGTGCATCAGGTAGTTAGACTAAAATAGAATGGGCCAGACAAAAAAGAGGCAGAAATTTTGTCTCTTTATTATTAGGTATAGATTATTGGGAAAAAAAATATTCGACAGGTATCGTTTTAGTCTGATTTTCCTCTAAGATGTTTCATAAAAATTTATTTAGCTCAAGAAAATTAGAATAAGAGTAAAATACACTAGCGGTCCTTAAACTTGTGACGTTGTGTCATCCCGGTTCCTAAACTCTTAAAGCGGCTATTTTGGTCCCTAAACTTTGTTTAGGTTTTAAAACAATCCAAATGGGTCTAGACCCGTATCTATATGTGAGGGCTTTCTATACGTTCCATCTCCTTCCTCTCTCTCCCACCCTGAGCTCTCTCAACCTCCCTCTCTCTCGACCGGGCTCAACGGGACGGCGGGGAGAGGGGCAGCGCTGCCGGTCACGCGAGGCTGTTGGCCAGCACAGCGGGATCTTGATGGGTGGCGTGCACAATCGCAGGTGGAAGCGACGTCTTGCCGTCTCGGTCATCAGTCCCTCTAGCATATGCACAAGCATGCATCACCATCGCAACAAAGATTCGGTTTATGCTCCGGTGCCCGGCGATAGCGAAAGCATCAAGAACAAAATGCTTATGCTCTTCAAATGAAATGCATGCGCGATAGATATAAATGACGTCGTAGCTAGCGTCACTATGGCCCGTCTGGCCGGCGCCATTCGCACGACGGGCAGCCAGTTGTGTCCGTGCTCGACTTGGGCGGTGGCGTGGAGCAAGGGGCCAGGGGGAGCTTGCACCGCCGCCTCTCCATCTCTCTCCGTGCGAAGGCCGCCGCCGCAAAGACGTGTCGTCTATTTCGGCCCCCGGCCACGCCCGGATGGAGGAGGGAGAGGTGGAAGATGAAGCCGACATGTAGGCCCCACCTGTCCCGTGAACCACATTAGCCACTGTGTAGACCCGTTTAGGCTATTTTAACACCGAATAAAGTTTAGGGACCTAAATGCCCATTTTGAGATTTTAGGGACCGGGATGACACAGAAGACAAGTGTAAGGACCAGCGGTGTACTTTACTCTTAGAATAATGTCTCCAAAAATCTTTAAAATTTTCTAAAACACTCTTATCAATTATAAATATGTTTGAAAAACTTATCACAATAAAAAACACAGTAGACAAGACAACCATCATAAACACATAGCTTGAATGCTTTCAGCAATAATGTATTCTGCTTTAATGTACGTTGCATCTTATATTTTTGGTCAAGTAAATCTTACAACACGTTTACACACCGATCATGATGTTTTGAGAATTTTCTATACTTTTTTGAATATTTTCAACTTTTCTAGAGCTAAATCTACTTTTTAAAGTATCTAGATATATTCTCATGTGCTCTAAATATTTTATTTGAATTTAGCAAATCCCAATATATCTCCAAAACTTTTTTCCCGAATGTTTAAAAGCATAATACATTTTTTGTCATTAAAAACATTTTGCTATTTTTAGCTAAAAGGGCAAACAACCTTGAAAACCACTCCAAAGTATATATGAAGGTTATTCTAAAAAAAGTATATATGAAGGTTATTTAAACAGTTTCAAGAATTCAATGGTAACATATATGATTCTGACATTTAAGAAGAAAATTCAGACTAAGATGATAGTTTAGAAAGGTCTAATAGTTTTTTCCTTCATTTTTTTCAATATTTGTAGGCTGCATTGTGTGTGTATGAGATCGATCCAACTAAAATGTATACAAGGCTAGTAAACTATGCACTTCGAGAGACTTTGTCGTATAGAGGGCCTAAGTGGTAGAACTCTAACTTCAGCGAAAACTGTTTCAGTTGTAACCTGTATGGTGGAGCAACTCTACGTGGCTCTAGTTTATCTGACTAGAAAAAAATGTTAGTAAAATAACTCATCCTGGTCATAAAATATCTATAACACCCTTTCTTTTTTATATTCTTTCTCCCTTTAATTTTTTCTTCCATTGCTTCTCCTTATCTAAATGAGGAACGATTGAACACATCTTCTCCCCCTCACACGTGATGCACCTTTCTTGCTCCTGTCGTTGCCTCCACGCCTGGGCCGATGTCGCCTCCACATCCACGTCGACTTGCCTCCTCCCCATGTGGCCCTGCTATCGTTCCCTTGCCCACCTCCTCCTGCCGCCCTACCTCGCCTCCCCATGTTGTCACGTCACCGCCCTCCTCCTCGTGCCACCGCACTAGCCTTGTCTGCACCGGTCATGCCCGCCGAAACTCCCAAGTTTGGTTTTGACTGAGTGTGTAGCATTAGAGAGGATGGTCCGAGGCATGATGAGGTGGAGAAGATGATCAAGGTGATGGTGGTGAGGTGCTCTACAAGATCAAGTGCTTCACATTGCCGGAAATAATGAAAAGGCGGAATAGAAAGCGAAAGGCTAAGGTATATACTAGGGTTTTCTATTTCACCGGCCATAGGAGAGTAGAGAAGTCAATGGCCAGACTTAGGAGCGATAATCGTACAATTAAGAGAAACGATCTCATGCAACACCAGTTATCTAAGTGCCACTAGGTGTTCTATTATTCGCATTTGTATTAGAACCTAGTGTGCTAACATCCAACCCTTGCCATGAGCTTTGGAGAGTGCTAACTAGTGTGCTTGAAAGCTAGATTTAAAGTGGTTAGCAAGTTAGAAGTAAGAGTGGCGAGAAACGAATGAGAAAGATGGTCACAGAGGTGACCGGATACGTCCGGTCAGTGTAGCATCCTGAAGCTTTTCTGGAGTGATCGGACGTTGGTGGACTGGACACTCCAGTGCCGCATCCGGTCAAGGCGAGCTGGTGCAGCCGTGTGAAGGTGATGAAGTGACCGGATGCTAGGTGAGTCCGATCAAGCACAACAGACACGTCCGGTTGAGATTTTCTCGTTCTGGACCTCTCTTGACTCGCACCGGACTCACTGTGCGAGCGTCTGATCGGTTCAAAGGACGAGTCCGGTCGTCCTGCTGAGCAGTATGTGCGTGTGCAAGTTGTAGCGAGCATATGTGGGGCGCGTTCGGTCTATCTTTGATCGCGAGCTGACTGTTCCATAGCTATTGGGATCGAGTGGCTAAGGTTAAACCGTGGACACGTGGCTTCCATCGTGTGACTGAACGCCGATGACCGGACACATCCAATCATGCTGACTCTAGTGTCCGGCCAATACGTAAATAGTGAGTAACGGTTGGCTGTTTGTGTGGGCGGCTATTTAAGTGGCTTGGCCAGCTTAGGGGAGTCTCTCTTGGCACTTTGCATTTTTAGACATCCTTTAGAGCTAAGCAATCATGTCTTTCACTTTGCATGCTTTTTGATTGATCTAGAGAGTGATTGAGCATCTAGTGACACTAGTGAACGTTCTTGCTATATGTGATCTTATTACTCTTGGTGATTGTCATCATCTAGACAGTTAGAACAGCGGAAGGGTGTTGACCAAGTGAAGGTGATTGTTCTTGTCACATCCGGTGATTGTGAGGGGTCTTGATCCTACTTTGCGGGAGTCGCGAAAGGAATCATTGGTGAAATCTCGTGTCATTGAGTTACCCTCACTTTGCGTGGGTTCTTGTGGCGCCCGGTGAGGGCTTGGCATGTGACGCCGATTAGCCATCGAACTATCAAGTGTGTGGTTGACATAACAGGGAGTAGTGTGCCGCATTGGCGGCGGGGGGGGCAGCCCCCCGAGGTGGAATTTGCATGTAAATTACTGTAGCAAAATACTGTAGCTTAGCCTTTAATCTCCAGCTTTAGCCCTTAATCCTCATACTTAGCCCCCCTGGAGAGCTCATCCTGGATCCGCCACTGGTGTGCCGGCAAGCAAGTGAATCTCGGAATAAAAATCGCATGTCCCTTGGTATTCACTTATGGATTGATCCTTCGAGATCAATTTGGATATCTCTATTGGATCATATCTTCAGATCTCATTGAATTGACAAGACGGTGATTGGTCGTCATCCCGAAGGCAAGGTTTGCACGATTGGTTCCCTAACCTTTGTATTCAAATAAGTAGTGTATTAGGTTATTGCTAGGTTGTTAGTGTGCTATAGTATATTAGGATTGCTAGCTAGAATTAATAGGTGACTTGTAAACCCCCCAAGTAGGCTAGCACAATATTTGTTTCGTCGCTTAAATTACTAACCTGTGTGTTTAGCTCTTTGCAAAAAAAATTTATTAGACTATTCCCCCTCTAGCTAAATCAAACCTATCATCCACGTAACATGCCTCAGGGCAAATCCGACCATGTGCACTCGCTGGGCTCATGGGAGTGAGAAGGAGCAAGTGAAGCTCCTGTTTTAGCTCCTGCTTACTCTCTGGCTCCGCGGTCCACAGAGCATGTTTCTGGAGCTTCACCTGCGGAGCTGCTCGGCAGGAGACCGTTTGGTAGGTGGAGTTGCGGAGCTGCTAAATCCTATTTTTTTAATCGAATTTTTACGCGGCATCTTGGAGTTTCTCTTAGATAATGCTTAGTTTTGGTGATGTAGTTAATGACTTTATCTCAACTAGGTAATAGTTAGACTATTAATTGAGAAATTAGATTTGTTGGTATTAATTTAGCTGCCAGATTAAAATCAACTAAGCCTGTTCGCTAAATTTCCGTGCCAGTTGATAATAAATGGTTGATTTTTTTAGAAAAATATTATTTTAACGATTGATAAATTGAAACAACCTCCATGGCTGATAAGCCGATCTAACTATTGACTCTTCCAAAAAAGAAACGGAACCGACTTGCTCTGGAGTCAGAACTATTGTGTAATGTCTCGCCTCCTCGAGGTCGGGTCCGCTTATATCTGATAGCTTTAATAGGACCAATACTGCCCTCACAGACCAACACCAGGCTTTTCTGCGCACTTTGTCCTCACTTATGCGTACTCGGGATTTTGTCCTCACTCATGCGCATCCGGGAAGAATTTTCCGGTCGGTCACTCATCGCTCCAACCAAGCACGCTTAATTTTAGAGTGTTTTTAGATGGGCTTCTAGAAAAAAGTTATAATTTATTGGTATGAGTATCATACTATTAAGCCTTGGGCTGGAATATTATAAACTAGACAAGCACAAGGCAGAAACCTAGGAGAAGACAATGATAGGCGGCAGCAGCCAGTTCTAGTGCATTTGCCTTGCCGTTGTCATGGCCGTGGCTATCATCGGAGCGACTAAAGTCTAGTAGGTGTTACATCTAAATGTCAGAGAAATATCGAAGAGAATGTCAGATACCAATAAAAAAAACTAAATATAGATTTCATCGGTACTTTAGACAAATTAATTGGCAGATGTGAGATGCTGCCTAATCGAGTGGCGTGACGGCTTGCAGGATCCAGTCAATTTTGAGGTGGAAAGAGAGAGAAATCATCCTCCCTGGGAGTGGGGACGTGGCACAGCCACAGGTGGCGTACGCAGACAATGCCTAGCGGGGCGGTTGGTGAGGTCGGCGCTTCAGACACAACACAAGGTATGCGTTGTACACGGATCAGGAGACGTCGATCACCTGTCCTCGACCTTGACAAACGCCTGATCAGATCAGCAATACATAGCGTCTTCTTCTGCAGGGACGGTGAAATTTTGCAACGCCTTGCGGCTACGTCCGCAGCGGCCTGCAATGCAGCCTGCAGTGCAGCCGAACTGGCAAACGTGAATGCGCTGCTTGCTGTCCGAATTCCGAAGCTCGCAGCTCGGTCACGGAGGTGGACCCGGCATCACGGTGGTGGCCTCCGCCGTCGCCTTCGTGGCACATTAATTGGCCCGGCGAGCTCGCTGGTCGGCAACGGCCCGCCGCCGCCCCCGGAGACTTCTGTGCGCCCGCGAGACGTGGTTGTGCAGACCGCAGGACGCAATCCCTCTCAAGCCTGCGTCAACCTTTCCAACCCAGACAACCACCTCCACCGCACTCCTGACGTGTGCAGTGCAGCTCTCCGCGCTCCATAGCCCAGTAATAATAAAACTCTCCGCTCCCGACCGCGACCGGAACGCCGCGTCCGGCACCAGCACCTGCGCACGCGCCCGCCACGGCGTTCCCGTGTCGTTGCCACCCCACACCATGGCGCCGCCACAGCCACAACCCCGCCTCGGCCTCCTCTTGCTCGCCATCCTCCTCCTCGCGCTCTGCCCCGCGGCGTCCGCCGACCCGCGCACGTCCGTTGCGGGGCAGACGTGCGCGCCGGGCTCGGCCGTCTCAGGCTCCACGCTGGCCGACAACTTCGTGCCGGCCATGGACGTGCTCAGCACCAACGTCACCGCGCACGGCTTCGGCACCTCCGCCGTCGGCTCCGGCCCCAACACGGTCTTCGGCCTCGGCCAGTGCCTCCGCGACCTCTCCCCCGTCGACTGCAAGCTCTGCTTCGCCGAGGTGCGCTCGCTGCTGCCCAAGTGCTACCCGCGCGTCGGGGGCCGACTCTACCTCGACGGCTGCTTCGGGCGCTACGCCAACTACTCCTTCTTCGGGGAGGCCCTCGACGCCGCCGCCGACGCCCGCGTCTGCGGGACCGGGAACTACACGGCCGCCGCCGACCCGCGGGCGTTCGGGGACGCCGTGCGCGCCGCGCTGGCCAACGTCACCGCGGCGGCGGAGGCCCGGGGAGCCAGGGGTTCGGGGCGGGGTCTGCCGCGGTCGGGGCCGCCACGGCGTTCGCGCTCGCGCAGTGCTGGGAGACCCTCAACGGCACCGCGTGCGCACAGTGCCTCCGCGCGGCGTCGGCCGCGGTGGCGCCCTGCGCGCCGGCCACGGGGGGGCGCGCGCTCTTCGCCGGCTGTTACCTCCGCTACTCCACCACGCGATTCTGGAATGTCAACGCCACGGCGGGATCGGGCTCCTCAGGTACGACAATTCAAATTTGGAAAGCCCATTATTCAATTCAATGCTTTGGCTGTTCTGCTCGCCCGATGTAGTTCGATGCTGCTCAGTGTTGACGACCACACTCAGCGCAGCTGATAATCACGTTATTCATTATGTCCCGTTGAAAATCAACCGAAGAAAAGCATGGTTAATCAACCAACTTTATTGACTGCAAGTGTTAGGACTGAATAAACCTAACGATGTTTGGCTTTGCCATTTACTAGAATGTAGGTGTTGGAATATAAGTGAATTGTCCACCTCTCCCCATTAGCTTAAGCTTTTGGGTTGAATTGGTCGGTGCATGCAACTCAATATGGTATCAGAGCCAGAGGTCTCGAGTTCGAATCCTGGTAGACACAATTAAACAAAATAATTGTTGTCCGCTCCTATTCTACGTCTAAGGCTTGTCCGTCGCTGAGATCTCTCGCCGGAGCCTTGACGTGAGGGGGAGTGTTGGAATATAAGTGAATTGCCCACCTCTCCCCATCAGCTTAAGCTTTTGGGTTGAATTGGTCGGTGCATGCAACTCAATAGTAGGGAATTTGTCAAAACCAGCTACTAACAGACCTGTTTAGGATCACCTTTGCTTTGACCAAAGCACTTGCTAGTTTTCCAATAGTTACTGGTTACTACTTCTAGAAAGAAAGCTGACAAAGTTGCCGCAACGTCAGTGTATATGTAAGAATAGTCTAATCATGTTATCATCGCTGTCAAGCCAATGTGAAATCCTTATTTGTTTGGAGGAAGAAAACATTTGACAATTTTTCGCATATGGAAGGTTCTTGTTTTTCTGGTCTTTCTTGTTGACTAAAGGTGCACCACAAGTTTTCTCTCCTTACCTTAATGTCCTGCTGCTTCTTTCATTTTTTTCTTGTTTTCCTTAAAATAACTTCTCAATAATATGCAGGAAAAAATGGCATTTTGTGGATAGTGCTGGGTTCATTTCTTGGTGCACTTGCAATTGTTCTCGTCATTGCTTTTCTGGCATGGAAGAAAAAACTCTCAGCAGGAATAAAGGGGCAACTCCTTCATAGGTCAGTTTCAGATTTAAAAGATCAATATCTGAAAATTTTCTTCTTTGTGCCTGATATATCTGTAATGGACTACAGATATGTATGGAGATGGACTCTCCGTCAGAATTGCACAGTCAAGTTTAAATTTCAAATATGAAGAGTTAAGAAAAGCAACAAATTATTTTGATCTATCAAACAAACTTGGTCAAGGAAGCTACGGGGCTGTATACAAGGTATAAAAAGGTTTACCTTATCTGAGATGTTAGATTGATTTTCTGAGCAGTGGGTTAAAAAAGAAACTTAAACTTTCAGATATTGACCCCAAGATTCCAACTCTGTAGGCTGTTCTTACAGATGGAAAGGAAATAGCTGTCAAGAGACTATTCCTAAATACAAGGCAGTGGGCTGATCAGTTTTTCAATGAAGTTGACCTAATAAGTCAAGTTCGTCATAAGAATCTAGTTAAGTTGCTTGGCTGCAGCATGAATGGTCCAGAGAGTTTGCTTGTTTATGAATACTACTTCAACAAGAGCCTTGATCTCTTCTTGTTTGGTAAGCTCATGATCTGATGCTGTTTGTCAGTAATGGCGTTTCATTTTATTTACTTTTTGGTAATATTCTTTGGAGAGTGTCAAATTAGGATCGAGAATGAATAGCATTAGCTTAGAATCATTCGATCAGTATGATGCTATTCGTAAGGCGTCAATTTTTTTCCATATCTTGATGGATTATTCTAAAAAAAGGGAATCAAGGGTAATCTTGTAATTCTTTCTAACAATGTAGGAAGGCTTCACTCATAATTGGCTCTGCCTTGCCAATGTTATCGTTCTTCATGTTTTAATGTTATTAAGTGGAAAAGAAAGGGCCTCTAGCTGTGTTGGTTAGATGGCTTGAGTGAGTTTGACTCTCCAAAGAGTTTTTTTAATGTTATAAAAAAAGCAAGCGCAAAACAGAATTCATGTCTGAAGAAACTGTCCTACTTCATGTTTTGGTAATAAAACATAATTCATCTGATCCTTTCAAGTTCTGCCTAGAACTTGCTCTTTTTGTTTTTGCTTTTCTTTTTACAGAAAATTAGTGTGGGTCAAATTGCAACAACCAATTGTCTTGTAATATTCTTTCAGATACAAGTCGTAGAAGAAATTTAACCTGGGATCTCAGGGTCGATATCATTCAAGGCATTGCCGAGGGGCTCTCTTATCTTCATGAGGAGTCAGAAATACGGATTATTCACCGAGATATCAAAGCTAGTAATATTCTATTGGATGATAAATTGAAGCCTAAAATAACTGATTTTGGCCTTGCAAGAGCTTTTGGAGAAGATGTTACACATCTTACCACTGGTGTTGCTGGAACATTGTAAGATCCTTTATCATATCCACAGAAGTATTTACAGGGTTATTAATTTTGTTGTCATTTATATGGAGTTTCTAAACTAAACTCACAAAATAAGTGTCTTGCAGAGGCTACATGGCTCCTGAATACATAGTACACGGGCATTTGACAGAGAAAGCTGATGTCTTCAGCTATGGTGTTCTTGTTCTCGAGATTGTAAAAGGGGAAAGATGTAGCAACTCAAATGGTTCACACGGAGGACAGGTTTTGTTAACAAAGGTACTACCATGACATTATTGACCTCACTGTTGAATTTGCTTGCTTTCTGTTATGATAGTTCTGTATGGAGTTAAGCCTAGTGCTGCTCTATGTATCTTGTTAATTTACTTATCTATTTACAGTTTGCTGTCAAGCTGTTTTCAGCTCTCTAGCTTAGCCTAGGAGATAAGAAGCATCTGCTTTATGCAGGCAGTATATGCTGTAGTGGTTGAGGATCTACATGTATCCCAAAGACTGCTTTTCTATGTAATGAATAAGCGGTCTATGGCCAGCTGCCCTCTGGAAGTTCAAAACTGAGTTCACGTGTGTTCACCTGGCCAACACTGCAATCATAATTCATATTCGGGGTCTGCATGTTTCCAAAAACATGATGGTACTTAATCTAATTGTCCATTTAGAGAAGAGGTCGAAATTCTTTCGAAATCTAATTATGAGAAGAATGGGAGGCTAATAAAAATCTGGGTAGAAGAGTTGTAGCTTAGCAGCTTCATACTGGTGTAGTGGCATCTATCATTGTTCATTAAAACTGAGATTGTAGATATGCTGATTCATGTATTCCAGTGGGAAATTGAGAATACTTTGCTGAAATAGCGTTTTGGCCTATTTTTTATGTTTCAGTCATTTTAGGATCTGTATATTAGGAATCATTTCAGAAATAGAAGTTCTAAACATGAATTTCCAGATTTAGGTGCACTTCACTCGCAGCATGCAATTTTGCATCTTTGTTGAAGGAAAGAGGAGTATAGGTGTAGCCAGCCTTAGAAACAAATCACTCTTCAAGGCGAAGTGACCAACTAAAACAAATTATCAGACCATTCCAAGTTCCAGCTACAATATAACGCATCTAATATGAATAATTTCTTTAAATTCAAGGTATGGAAACACTACAAGGCTAACAGAGTGGAGATGATTGTTGATCGAAGCATCTATGAAGACTCTATCCGAGATGAGGTCATGCATATACTGCAGATTGGACTGCTATGTACACAAGCAAATCCTGATGACAGGCCTACAATGGGGAAGGTGGTGGAGTTGCTGAGAAACCACAGGAATGCTTTGGAGATTGTCTTGAGTGACCCTCCATTTCTGAATGTCGATGCTGTTGACGACATCAAAGAAGGGCAACATTCACGATTGTTGTCCTCAAATTCTGCTCCATCACTGTCAGGCTCGTCCCGATCTTACTTAAGTGGGAGATAATCTTGTTGGTTTTTCCTAGTTCTCAAGAGAAATATATTCAAGAGTTTGTACAGTTATGTGTGATGTAAAATGATTGTGTAGCAGATAGATCTCTTGAGAGGAATCCAGCAGCCTATAATTCATAAAGTGGTTTAGACTGGACGGCACCACCACAATTGTACATAAATATTTTGTCCCCCATAATTATACATAAATACAAGAAAGTTCGTGTGACTTTTGCGAATAAATTTATATGATACTCTTAATGAATGAAGCTAATAATAACCCATTGATAAATTTTGCATAGCTAGCTGTTTTGTGTGACCAGTGGTAGTTTGTCATGCAACAACTGATATGGGTATCTCAGTTCAGAACATAAATCCTTGTTCCACTTTTTTTTGACTAAAATTATGGATTTTTCCGTAAAATACATTTAAAATGGTAACTAGAAAATCATGGCTGCTGGCGTGTAGGTCATTCATGCAAATCTCTGTTTGTTGTTTTCTAAAATATAAATTTATAAGTTCCTTTTCTCTGATGTTCTTTTTCATAAGATTCACATCATCAGATAGAGTGGACAGAAATATATTGATAACAGTTTTTTGCTACATCATGCCTGGGTGAAAAACTTTCCTCCTATATCCAAATTTTGTGAGCATATATCACAAGGAAAAACTGGGTGTTTCAGAGTTCCAAATCCAAAACAAAGGTGTTCTAAAAATTGGGAGTTCTTCTTCGCACCTGAATTTTCAGTTACACCAAATGTACCTAGAAATTGCACCAAAACAATCACCTTAACTCGTAGATTGAATATACATCCAGCATAAGTTGATAGTAACTATAATTGGGTGTGAGAGAGAAGATTCGTAATTGAATCTTAGAGTATGCAAACAAACCCCAACTGCCAGAGTTTGGGGGGGGGGGGGGGGCGGGTGGGGCGGAGCCTGCCCCTAACTTTGATGATTTCCCATTACAACGCTTAATAATGTAGCTAAACTATTATGTAATTAAAGGGCAAGTGACCCCTTATTGATATTTGTCCCCCTTAAATCTAAATCCTGGATTCGTCATTGGCGATTGATAATCATTAAAGTTGTAGAGGCAGTCTTCATAGGTAAACTATTATGTAATTAAAGGCTAAATGATCCCCTATTCATATTTGTCCCCCTCCCCCTCACCGCTAAATGTAAATCACCTGAATTCCTAGTCTCAAAAACACAGGAGACTCTGAGCAACCGAAGTCCAGACTCCTGAAGACACCGGATAGATGGAACAGAGACTCTGGGCAACCGGAGCTGGACTCCAAGGAATCTGGGAAACTGGAGCTGGACTAGTGCACATCTCCTCGTGCACGTGCATTCCTTTTTCTTCCCTTCATGCACGAATTCAAGTAGACATACGCTATATACGTGGAGACAGCTTCCTGTGTCGTACAACGTATCGACTTCATCAAACTAAAGCACCCATCGACAAATAATACGCTATAAATTATTGTATAGCCAAATTTACCAAACTAAAGCACCCATCGACAAATCAATTTATAAGTTAAATTTAGCTATTCCATGATTCCGTAAAATACAACTAAGCCAAATTGGAGTGTCAACAGTATCTCCACAACCAGACCGATAACTTGGCAGGCTTAACTCTCAGGTTTCTTGTGAAGAGTCGAACTAACAAATAGCTTGAACTTGGTTTGTTCAGAGAGAGAAGTATGATGGGCGTGCCGCGTGCTGTGTCAAGTGGTAGCTATCAGCATCACTGGAAAGTCAATGAAAACGTCTTCATCGTGCTACCACTTTTCAAATTTGATGTCTGGAAAACTGTACTGGTCAAAATGGATAAATGATTCCACACGTAGTTAATTGATGTTCAAAGTGTTCATTTTGACCGAGTGGAATGCCAATATAAATAAGATGAGGTGTCATTCACAAATTGGCTGACAGTCTCATTCAAGTCTAATAGGTGTAGGGTTTTGCTGGTCAGTTTATACTGATTGTTATTCTAGATAGTTGTTTGCAAGATTGAAAATACTACCAGGTTTCTTGTGGATTCATGTTAGTGTGGTGAAGTCAAACGCATACAGAAATTTTTGACAATCTCTCTTTAGAAAAGGGGAGAAAATGTAATACTAATATGTCACAAAGGTTTGCGGGAAGTCCGGAACTCACTGGAGGGCAGGCAGCTGAAGGTATCTTTGTTGTGCCCCTCTCTAACCTTAACTTTCAGCAAAAAGTGTAAATAGCTCATGCTTTATTTCCATGCAGGCTTGCTTTTGATCTACAAGCTCTAAAAAATCCAAGCTCTTACGTGTATATATCACAGATTATAAAGATTTGTTCAGTGAACACTGGTGCTGGCTGAAGCAGACTTGTTATCTTAGTATTTGACAGCCTTTTCTTGCTTTTGTTGTTGTTGTTTCAGAATCTCGCCATGAAATTCTAACAAGAAATTTAGAGTGGTTCAGTGTCTCCGGATCCGGAATGAGATATCACTGTTCCTTTCTTCTGGCTCCTGTCATAATTGCCTGTTTCTCCTCCTGGATAACAACCACTACCCGCGCTGACCCTCGGGCAACGGTGGTTCGTGAGTTCTGCAACAAAACCAAAGATGATGGTCCTGGGGCAGTTTGGGCCAACAACTTTGTCGTCGCCTTCGACAACGTGAACTCAGATCTCGAGCAAAAGGGATGGGGGATAACTTCCGTTGGGCAAGATCCTATTACCTTCTATGCGCTCGTCCAATGTCTGGAAGATCTTAGCAAGGTTGACTGCACGCTGTGCTACTCAGAAATAAGGTCCCTTCTCCCGAAATGCTATCCTGAAATTGGAGGCCGGATATATCTCGATGGATGCTTCATGAGGTATGCAAATTACTCATTCTTCGATGAGATCATGGACTCGTTGGATACAAGTGTGTGCTCCTCCAGTAACCACAGCTCAGACCAGCAGGGCTTTGGTTCAGCTGTGAATGCTGTGTTGAGTAATGTGACTTCCTTGGCTGTCAAGAGCAACAAAGGGTTTGCTGTTGCTTCAGCTTTCAGATCAACAGCTGCAGCTTATGCACTTGCTCAGTGCTGGGAGAACCTGAACACTTCGAGCTGTGCAACCTGTCTCAGTGCAGCTTCAGCATCGGTGGCTAAATGCGCACCGGCAGAGGAGGGCCGTGCACTCTTTGCCGGCTGCTTCATCAGATATTCGACAAGACCTTTCTGGAACTCAGAGGATTCTGCATCGAGTTTCAGCTCAAAGAAACGGGTTGTTCTTTGGACAGTCCTGATTTCTTCTGTTGGTCTCATTCTTGTTGTACTTATCATTTCAGTACTGGCATGGAAGAAGAAAGCTTGCAAGGCAGGAGAAGGATCATTGAGGGGTTAGTATTGTAGCTTGTCCTAAACATCCTTCACTCGTTATTGAATCTGCTTTTTTATTGGCTCCAACTGCTTGAAAAACTTGAGCAACTGCAGGCTTGTATGGCTCTGAACTTCCACCGAGAATTTCTCAATCAAGTTTGAATTACAGCTATAAGGATTTAAAGAAAGCGACAAACTCGTTCAGTGTAGAGAACAAGATAGGCCAAGGCAGCAATGGTACTGTGTACAAGGTATATACGTGGATGCACTGCATTTTAATCGCACCTTTTTTTTCCTTTTTTTTTGTGCAAAAGGATGTTGTGTCCTGCAAGACCGCAAAGGGCCTGTCACTCAGAGGTTGTAATTATTTCTCATACAGGCTGTTCTTCCTGGTGGGAATGAAGTCGCTGCAAAGAGATTGTTCCTGAACACGAAACAGTGTGTCGATCAGTTCTTCAATGAAGTTGATGTGATAAGCCAAATGCGTCACAAAAATTTGGTGAAATTGCTTGGATGCAGTGTCGATGGTCCAGAAAGCTTCTTGATATATGAATATCACTCCAACAAGAGCTTAGATCTGTCCATATTCGGTAAATCTGAAACTCGTTTGTTTCATCCTATGATATATTTTTCGTGCATGGTCAGCATTGACATTGATTTCCTGTTGAATTAGAAGGTAAGGGTAGCATAATTTAACATGATACGAAGAAATAGTTCTTGTAAGAGTAAGATAATCTGCTGCTTGCTCTGGTTGTTCTGCTAGGACAAATGGTTGAGAACGCCTGTTCGCTTGTCTTATCAACCAAGCTTATCAGCCGTTCAAACATTATTTTTTTCTCACAGCAAATCAGCCGGCTTATCTTATCAGCCAGTTTATGTGACCAGTCAATTCCTCGTTGTCCACTACTAGCTTTGAACAGAGGCCTGCAAGAAATTGCAGCGTAATCTCCTTGCAAGTGCATAGCAACATCTAGGCTGTTTCAGCAAAAGACTTGACTGCAAGTCAAGGTCTTCTCTTACATAATTTCTAAGAAAGCTACTAGGGCTGTTTTATGTAGTCTCTATCAGGTATAAACAAAAGGTAAAGGCACCAGCCAGCAACGGTTCAGCTGCATCACATATTCCGAGTTTCAGCGAATGCTTGAGTGTGGTGTGTGTGTGCTTTGTGCTCACCCCTTTCTTCAACCAAAAATCGTGTGAGTTTGTGAGTGTGTTGGTGAGCTAACTGCTCACCTGTGCAGGGAGATGGAGTGCCAATAGTTTTGTTGTGTCCAAACTGAAGACTTTTATTTATTTAAAAGATAATAAACCTACATCATATCAGTCAGCACAATGGTCTCCTTTTTTGTTAACCCAGAAGATGAACGACTTTTGCCACTTGCGAATGCTACGAGAATATCAGCCTTGTACACAACTTGTGATTCCCTTTACGGAGCTTAGAGTGCCTTAATATATGACTTATGCTTCGGCGATTATATTATTATATAATATATGTCACGTAGTAACTGAAATACGATTTTTACTGTTTTTTCCATGTGTGCAGCTGATGACCAGAACAGGCATCTGGATTGGCAGCAAAGGTTCGATGTTATTTTCGGCATAGCAGAGGGCCTATGCTACCTCCATGAGGAGTCAGAAACTCGGATCATTCACCGGGACATCAAAGCTAGCAATGTCCTCTTGGATCAAAAGCTCAAGCCCAAAATAACTGACTTTGGGCTTGCTCGAGTCCTATGCGGCGACAGAACTCATCTTACGACAGGAATTGCAGGGACAGTGTAAGTAAATACCTTGACAGCATGATTGATTACCTTTTGTTTAATTTGTTTGCTTCAGTTCTGCACGATGTTTATGATCAGAGGCAATCGCAAAGATCTGACCAAGTGAGATGGCTCAATGCGCAGTGGTTATATGGCTCCTGAGTATGTGGTACATGGACACCTCACCGAGAAGGCCGATGTGTACAGCTTCGGCGTGCTGGTTATCGAGATCGTCACCGGGAAGCGCTGTTGTGGGTCGACAGGCTCCCACTCTGGCCACTCGCTTCTAGCAGAGGTTTGAATTGAACCATCTCTGATTCTCTGAACGTTGAAGCATTGATTTGGCTGATGAGATCTGTATTTGGCGAATAGTCTAGATTTTCGCCAGCATTAAAAAAACAGATTCTAAAGTAGTAACATCTTTTCAAAAAGAAGAAGAAATTGATGCGAAATTTTACCACACCAAATGTTGCTTTGAGTAGAGACTAGAGAGCACGCACGACAATGACTGTTGTGGATGGTTTGCTGCAGGTTTGGCAGAGTTACAAGAGCAACACGATGGCGAAAGTCGTTGACGCGAGGCTGCAGCAGGAGGGTGGTGGTCCGGTCGACTTGGAGGAGATCACGCGCGTCGTGCAGGTCGGGCTGCTGTGCACGCAGGCGAACCCCGACGAGCGGCCGGCCATGTCCAGAGTGGTGGAGCTGCTGAGGGACAGGGACGGATCGCGCGGCGACGCGGAGTTCGTCCTGGGCGACCCCCCGTTTTTCGAGGTCGAGATCGACGTCGCAGGAGGCGTCGACGGCGACGGCGAAGCATGCACGCTGCTGCCCTGAACCTCGGCCTCTGGTGAGGTATCCGAGTGGACGCATTCTGAGTTCAGATGTCCATGATTTATCGGACCTGCCGTCTTTTTTTTTTTCTTGTTAAGGTGTTCTGGATGTGGCATTGGATATTTTCCAATCTGATGTTGTGCAATCACGTTGAATTTGGTGGTTGTGCGGTGCCTCTTCTCATGTAATGCAGATTGAACTAAACGTGCCGACCCACTTTGGAATACATGAATTTCACTTGAATTAGTTTATTTTTACAGCAAAAAGTGTACGAACAGGAAAAAATGCATTCCAAAGAGAGCATTATATTTAATTAACATTTTTTTAGCTATAATAAACATAGAGACCCTATATTCATCCAAAGATGCATCAATCAATCCATAAGTATAAAAATAAATCCAAAAATATATACACTTACTCCATCCATCCAAAAATAAATCTTCATGAAGGAGTCAGTCAATCTCCTCTTTGACTAGGTTTATAAAAATTAGTATCAACATTTGTATTTTCAAATAGGTTTAATATGAAAAATATATGGCAAGGTTAATCTAACGACGCCTATTTAGTATCATAAATATTACTATTTTTAAACATATATTTAGTTAGAGTTGAAATTGTTTGATTTCTTAAAAGGCGAGAGAGAGAGATTTGTTTTGGGACGGAGTATCGAATTATTATAACATGCATCAACATATACAAATTGAAATACTTATGGCGTCAGAACGTCCAATGAAGACGTTCAGGGCCTATTTGGAATGTCAAAAAGTTTTTCTAATCCTGCAATTTCTTTTTTTTAGTGAACTGATTCTTGTGAAATTCGTGTGTTTCAAATAGACCTGGTCTATGATGCTAAACATGTCCTCCCCCCCCCCAAAAAAAAATTTACCTTTTTGCCACTAGTTTTTGGATGGAGTGTTTTATGAAAAACAAACCCATGTCCTTGGATCATGGGTGGTTGTTGTAAAGTTGGCAGCAAACGTGTTGAGTGAAACATAATAAGACAAGATCAAATCAGATAAGCTTCACACAATGTCTCAAGCTCACATAACAAGACAAGCAACGGAAGAAATGCTCATGGTAAAAAGAGTGGACAAAAGAATAATCCAATTTTTCCCGTGGTGCCGAGTAGTTGCCATTACCCTATATATGTGCAACGGGCCGGCCCGGTCCGCCACGGCACGGGCCTATGCCAGACACGGCCTCGCAAGGCCCAGCGGCACGCCGTGCTATGCCTCTGTGTGTCTGGCCGACGACCCAAGCATAACCCTACGGGCTATTTTTCGTGTCAGGCCAACAAAAAGCACGGCCCATGGAGCTTTTCGGGCCATCCCGAGGCCTGCTTGACAAGGGAAAGGAGGTAGAGAAGCCAGAGGTGGATCCGACGCCGTCGTGCACTCGTGCTCGCCCGAGGCGGATTCACGCGGCCACTGGGAGGTGGTGGCAGGCGCCGTCGTGCTCTACACTGTCCAAATATTTGTCCCAATCTTTCACAGTGCGACACAATAAGAGTATAATTTTAGATCTGAGCCATCACCACAATTTGATTAAAAGCTATCACAGTAGTTCGACAAAGCCACAAAATAGTTCGCCAACAGAACTACTGAGCCAGGGATAATATAGAATAATATGACTTGAAATATTTCTCAGTACTGGTAGCGAACAGGTTCTTTTTGAGCAAATAACCGTGAGCTTAATTTTAATTCCAGCAAGAAATCACCCAACGAAACTAAAAGCTCTCACGGCCAACAACACCACTCGTTCACAACCAACACGTATATTTCCACGTCACAAATTATTATAGCACTTCAGATCCAATCCACCAATGAGTAATTAAATCTTTCTTAACGAAGGCCAATAGTGCCGATAAAAATAACAGATGCAAACGGGCAAACTTGATAGATGAATATATCGGCAACCCAAATAACTTCCTCTGATTAATAGTAGCAATGATAATTAAAGGGATCGGCTTACAGTAGTTGCAATCCAAACCCTTGATAACTTCTTCCACCCGCGGCCACGACGAACCACGATCAGAAGAGAGGGAACTCCAAGATTCCAAGCGACGTACCCAAGCTATAGCAGCTCGATCACGCACTCCACGCAAATCCACGAAGGATCCGGATCAATCACCCCGACCAACTAGGGTTCTTGAGCGGCGGCTCAACGAGAGATAAACTCCACAAATAAATTCCAATCTAATCTAAAACAAGGACTATGCCCAGACTATATGGCTCGCAGGCCAACACAAACACCAGGTCCGACTCAACCATAAGGTGCACGCATGAGGCGTGCATAACAAAACCTGGCTAGGAAACTAAAATAAGGAAAATATAAATTATAGCGGCGGCTTGACTGATATACTAATTAGTCTCCAATTCATTCATTTACGTAATTGGCCAGTACAGCAAGGATGCAGCTTCACGTGGCCTCCGTCGTCGGCATGGAATCAAGCTGAATAATGCGTGGTCTCTTTTCTTCCTTCTCAAACCTCATGGGTCTAAAAATTAACTTGCATAGCAAAATAGTGGTAATTGTGCTGAGACCCCCTTCAATCATATTGTGCTTGGTGTCATCAGAATAAAATGAGCCAAACTTTATAAAAGGAAATCCTGTCATATTATTACTCAAATAAATTCTTTGAAGTTGAAATATTAGAAACCTTGCACTTCTTCTCAGAACTAATAGACGAACTAATTTCAGCAGCCATGGCCTCATCATTACGTGGCCTCCGTCGTCGGCATGGAATCAAGCTGAATAATGCGTGGTCTCTTTTCTTCATTTTCAAACCTCATGGGTCTAAAAATTAACTTGCATGGCAAAATAGTGGTAATTGTGCTGAGACCCCCTTCAATCATATTGTGCTCGGTGTCATCAGAATAAAATGAGCCAAACTTTATAAAAGGAAATCCTGTCATATTATTACTCAAAAAATTCTTTGAAGTTGAAATATTAGAAACCTTGCACTTCTTCTCAGAACTAATAGACGAACTAATTTCAGCAGCCATGGCCTCATCAAGGCGGGACCGTACGGCCGTGGGGAGGTGGTGGCGGGTGTCATCGTGCTCGCTCGAGGCAGATCCGACACGGCCATGGGAAGGTGGTGGGCGCTGCCATGATGCCCGAGGCAGATCTGGCATGGTCGCGCACCCGAGGGAGTGAAGAAGAGGGTGGCACGGGCGTTGGGGCTAGGGCCTGGTGGCGGGGGAAGAAAGATGGGGAGAGGAGGCGAAGCGACTCGCGACCGGGCGAGGCGGAGTCGCGGAGTAGTGAGGGCCGGGCGAGGCAGAGTCGCGGAGTAGCGAGGCGGAGTAGCGACTCGCGACCGGGCGATGCATCGCAGTGTGGTGCTGAGTAAGCCGGGGGCGGAGATAAGGTAGGGTTATGCCTGTTGGGCTGTAATATTGATGTGGCCTCTTAAAGTTATAGCAGGCCTTGTACCGGGCCGAGGCTATTTTACGGCCGTGCCGTGCCGCCCCAGCTTGCCTAGGGAGCGGCCCAAGCACGACCCTATACATCAGGCCGTGCTGGTCCGAGCCCGCTGCTCGTCGGGCCGTACCGTGCTTGTACCGAGCCAAAATGTCGTGCTTCAGACCTGACCGTCGTGCATCCGGCTGCATGCACATGTATACATTACCCTATCCTCATCGGAGTAGTAAAGCCACTAAAATATGGTTACGCTCCATTTGTGATACCCCTTCTCGACTCTTTCAGTGGGTTTCAAATTGAACACACCAATAGGGTTTGAATTCCCTTTCAGATATCTATTTAACACTGCTACAGGAAATTTAACCGAGGCGGTTAAAAACAATTAACCGAGGCGGTTTTTCCAACCGCCTCGGACATAAGGTCATGGTTAATCGTGGCCTTAACCGAGGTGGTTGGCCAACCGCCTTGGTTAATGTATTTACCGAGGCGGTTGTGTTATAAAAACCGCCTCGGTTTAAAAACAAAAAACAAAAAATCCGGTGAGCCCATCGATGGGCCCGCTAAGCCCATCGAGAGCCCACATTCTCGGTTGCTTCGGCAGGACGCCTCCGCCCTCTCCCGTGCCGTCGGCGTTAGCCTCGCCAGGGGCGTAGATCCGACCTGCGGCCGTCCGATCCGGCCTCCGCCACGGATCCGGCCTTGTTGCGCTCCGCCGCCCGCCCACCGTCCCCACCGCCCCACCGCCTTTGCCGTCACCACCGCGGCCCAGGGAGGAGTTGCCGGAGGCAGGGACCACACCGTCTTTGTCTTTGAGGCAGCGTCCGCGCCGTGTAGGGGGAGCCCGAAGCTCCTGCACCTCCGCTCCCAAAGTAAGGCCTTCGGCCTCTCAGCCGGGGCGCGCCCGGCCTTCCTTGGGGCCCAGCCTTGCTCACAGAACAACTGCGTGCCGCGTGCGGCAGCCCAGGGCGCCTCCACACAGGGCAGCCGATCAGCGCCCCGCAGGGGGGCTCGGCCACCAGCGGCTTGCCACCTGGGGGCTCGGCCACTGGCGCTGCCCGCCCGAGGCTTAGGCCGCCACGTGCCGCCGCCGCTGGGGGGCCACGCCACGCGGGCGGCCATCGCGCCCGCCGTGCCTTTGATCCGCGTCGGGGCTGTCGGGAGCCACCGGGAGGGGCGGGTAGGGGTGGATGTCGACCTCCAGCAAGCGCACTGAAACAGGAGAGAGAGAGGGAGAGAGAAGAGAGGGAGGTAATGACGGTTGAGGAGAGGGAGGGAGTGATTTAGGGTTTGGATGCCTTGGATATATATACTAGCCATCTATTAACCGAGGTGGTTTTCTTATGAAAACCGCCTCAGTTAATCGTCTATTAATCAAGGCGGTTGTCTTAGAAAAACCGCCTCAGTTAATTGATTAACCGAGGCGGTTGTGTTAGAGCAACCGCCTCGTTAATAGACGACAACCGTAAGAAAAATCGCCTCGGTTAATATATTAACCGAGGCGGTTGCCACGGCCGGCCACCCGCATGGGCTCACACCCATTAACCAAAGGCGGTTTTGGAGCAAAACCGCCTCCGAGGTCCATTTGCAAGTGCCTTGCAAAAGATTTTGTGTAGTGGTGTAACCTTTTTTGGTCTATAAGGTATCCATCCAATGATTTTAGAAAAACAAAGTCATAAAATAAAATACCGATGCTTTAGTATACTATAAACTCTACATATAAATAAACATAAAAAAACATTGTTAATCATGTTAAGTGTATAAATTATAAATCAATAATCACATTACTAATATGTGAACACTAATATCTAACGCGGGCCATTAATTACTCGTAGACACAACTTTTTAATGTTTCATCATTTAAAAGTTGATTGTCAATTATTAAAAAGCTATATTTTCACACATATAAATATTGGATATCCATCTATTTTTAAATAATATTCAAAATTGTATAGAGAAAAAGAATGAAAAATAGGTTTGGATACATCCGTTTACATCTGTCCATATTAGAAACTTAAACAAATACACGGGTATTCATACCATAAGTTTTAGAGGATACGGATTAAAATAATTTGGAGTTTTAGACGTCTATTTCCACCCTGAGGAGCCAAAAAGGATTCATCGGAGAAGATTCAGGAATTTCTGCAACTGCAATCATTGGACCAGAGCAGTGGTAGAATATTCTGATTCACTGGCTTGCCGGTTGCCCGGCCGAGATCCTCTGGGGTCAACAACGCTGCTACGCGGGAGCACGGGCGCAGCCCCTGGCCCCTAGGCCTCCCGGAGAGACTCCTTCCCGTCACATGGACCCCACGGGCCCACTGCAGACGGCCGAGTAGTGGCTCTCGGCGATCCTAGGCCCACTTGCCGCCTTGAATCACCAGACGCGCGGGACCCTCCAGCCCACGTAGAGGGGTGACCTGGGTGGGTTAGTTCGAGACTTGCGACAAAATAGTCGGAAAAAAAAAAGAGAGACTTGCGATAAAATGACCACTAGATTTTGGATTAGTATAGAGAGTAACCTCAGAGCATGGAGACTTCTGCAAGGTTAGCCCATTTGTACGTATTTTATATTTAACTAAAGGCAATTTGCTCAATGGTGATAGACAATGTACTTAATGACCAATGGTATGAGTGCAGCTATTAGAGCCGTCCATACTTTAATCTCTCTTTGGATGCATGCATGCGTGCATGGATGGAGTATATATAGATCGGTTCCCACACGTGTCAAACACGTATATGATATATCAAAAGTATAAATGTATTAGAAGTTTTTTTTTCTTTTTGCCGTTTGTAAGTTACTCCGTCTGCTCGAAGTGCAAGTTATATTAAGATTTATGTCATAAATTTTTCTACCATTCACTAATAGCATACTAAGAAATATCTAATTTTTCTTGAATACGCAAAAGATTTGTACATCTTTATAATTAAGGTATAAATGTTTGATAAAAACAAAAACATCTAGTAGGCTGACAATGTAAGACTAATGTTACTATATTCATCTCACAAAAGGAAAAATGAAGTAATAATATATTTTATGCATTCATTATTATTCAAAGCATTATGTTCTCTAGAAATTTCTAGACAAGTCGCTTGGTCTGTTGTTCCACGTACGCACACATCTAAGCTTGGACGGTGGTGCTCCGACGAAAAAGCTAGCATTAAGTTTATCAATGATGACATCGATGGTTTTTAGATGCTAATGCAAATGCGATGAGAGGAGAGAGTCCTTTTCATGGCCTCGGGGAGCCAGTGCTAGGCACGGCCACTCGCCCATGCAATGCAACGGGGCGTGGGCGTCCTGCATGCATGCACGACCAGGCCGCTCGATCGGCCACTGCATTGCTTGCTTCCGCCTCCGATCCGATCCACCACCTTCCAATGATTCCACGTACGCCAACCACACGCACGCGTGCGTGTATCTAAACCTCTGACCTGACCCCATTGGTCGCCCACACACCTGGAGCTACCTAGTAGCCACTAGCTTCATTCTCTCTGCCTGGCTGGCTGGCAGACGATCTCTTGTGGCATGGCCACGAGGCCAGGCAGACATCATGCGTCTTTGTCTGACGTGTGATAAGTTCACTTGGGACTATAAATATTAGAAGATTGTAATTAGTCAGAAGTAATTAGACGAAAGTCTTTTATTCCAATAATCTCTCCCGTGCTCGCGCTCTCTCTCCATCCTCTCCCTGTGCGCCGCTGCCACGCCCCTCACGAGCGCGTACCTCCCCTCTCTTTCCTCCTCCTCCTCCAATCTACTAGCCCAAATCCATCCTCCTCACTGCGTATGTTATACATTCCTTATTATTGAAAACATTATGTTCTCTAGAAATTTTTAGTCAAAGTGGTATGTAGGCCAAGATGGGGCTAATAAACAAATTATTTTTTTCCTGAGCTTAAGCATATGCTAACTTCATATATTTATCATTTATATGTTGATTTATACAGATAGTAGTATGTTGTTTAAAACTTCCTTGATTCCAAATTACAAGATAGTTTAGCTTTTCTATAGATATTATTTTTACCACATTATATGGACATAGTTAAAGGTGCTCAACTTAGAAACAAAACTAAAACACCATACATTAGAGGGGGGGGGGGGGGGGGGGGGGGGGGGGTGATGAGGAATAAAGCGTGGCCCACACTGTGGCTACAAATCAAACACGGTTGGATTGTGCTAGAATTGGAGGGTTTTTTTAGACGGAGGGAGTAGGTTCCATGTATCAAATACATTCAAATAAAGGTAGTGATGACCGGCCAGATGAAACTGTCATGGGGTATAGACACGTCGCTTGGTCTGTTGATCCACTTACGTACACACACCTAAGCTTGGACGATGGTGCTTCGACGAAAAAACAATGTCGTATACTAGCTAGTATTAAGCTTCCGCAATTAATCAATGATGACATCGATGGTTTATTAGATGTGCTAATGCTAATGCGATGAGAGCTGACAGTCCGTCCCTCTTCACGGCCTCGGGGAGCCATGGTAGGCACGTACAAAAGGCCACTCGCCCATGCAACGCGGCGCCCTGCATGCACACAACCAACCAGGCCGGTCGATCCGCCGCTGCATTGCTTGCTTCCGCCTCCGATCCACCACCTTCGATCGATTCCACGCCCCGCACACGCACGCACTTAAAACGGAAACCACCCGCATGCGTGTATCTAAACCTCTCACCCCATTGGTCGCCCACACACCTGGAACTACCTAGTAGCCACTAGCTTCATTCTCTCTGCCTGCCTGGTAGCCACGAGGCCAGGCAGACGACGTCACTAGCTAGCTGTGGTGACCATGCTGGGGAAGAAGCAGCCGCTGGCCGACGACGACGTAGAGAACTGCGGCTACGGCGTCGGCGGCGTCGACGCGGAGGGCAGGGCGACGGACCTGCGCCCTCTGGCGCTGTCGTCGCCGCACACGCAGGCGTTCCACCTCGCCTGGCTCTCCCTCTTCGCCTGCTTCTTCGCGGCCTTCGCGGCGCCGCCCCATCCTCCCGGCGCTGCGGCCGGCGCTCGTGCTCGCGCCCTCCGACGCCGCCACCGCCGCCGTGGGCTCCCTCTCGGCCACGCTGGTCGGCAGGATCGCCATGGGCCCCGCCTGCGACCTCCTCGGCCCGCGCGCCGCGTCGGGGCTCGCCAGCCTCCTGGCCGCGCTCGCCGTCGCGGCCGCCGCGGTCACCGCGTCGTCGCCCGCCGGGTTCGTCGCGCTGCGCTTCGTGGCGGGCCTCTCCTCGCCAACTTCGTCGCCAGCCAGCACTGGATGTCGGCCATCTTCGCGCCCTCCGCCGTCGGGCTCGCCAACGCCGTCGCCGCCGGCTGGGCCAACGCCGGCAGCGCCGCGGCGCAGCTCGCCATGCCGCTCGCCTACGAGCTCGTCCTCCGCCTCGGCGTGCCCGTCACCGTCGCCTGGCGCGTCACCTACCTCCTCCTCCCCTGCGCGCTACTCGTCGCCACGGGCCTCGCCGTCCTCGCCTTCCCCTACGACGACGACCTCCCGCGCGGCGCCGGCGTCGGCGGCGGATCCAGGACAAGAAAGAGCTTCTGGAAGGTGGTGCACGGAGGGGTGGCCGACTACCGCGCCTGGGTGCTCGCGCTCACCTACGGCTATTGCTACGGCGTCGAGCTCATCATGGAGAACGTGGCGGCCGACTTCTTCCGGAAACGCTTCCACCTCCCCATGGAGGCTGCGGGCGCCGCCGCGGCGTGCTTCGGCGCGATGAACGCGGTGGCGCGGCCCGCGGGCGGGGTGGCGTCCGACGCGGCCGCGAAGCTGTTCGGGATGCGCGGAAGGCTCTGGCTGCTGTGGGCCGTGCAGACCGCCGGGGCGGCACTGTGCGTGCTGGTCGGCAGGATGGGCGCAGCGGAGGCGCCGTCGCTGGCGGCCACCGTGGCGGTGATGGTGGCGTGCGCCGCCTTCGTGCAGGCCGCGTCGGGGCTCACCTTCGGCATCGTCCCCTTCGTCTCCAAGAGGTAAATCGAACAAGCTTTTCTTTGAACATTTATCATGCATGTTTCATCAACCAATTACGTATCTTTGGTGTCTGATTACTATTTAGATATAGATAGATCTTTAATTATATATTCACACATATACTTTTTTTTTCTCTCACAAAAAGTTACGCGGAAGAACATCTATCATGCATGTTTCATAAATCAATTACCTATAAAGTTTTTTGTCTGATTATTTAGATATGGATAAAGCAAGAACTATATACATCTCATTACGTTGAAGCTGATATATACTAAGAAGGGTCTGAGCATCTACGTAAAACTTTATTACCCCTCTAAGGCGCTGTTAAGACGTGTTGTACCAAACAATTTCTGTACTTTAATACAAATATGTACAGATCTTTGGTGTGATCAAGAAAAAAATGGTATATTCTGTACGTCTCAATTGAGAGGTGAACACACCAGCGCTTTTTCAAGTTTTTGTTAAAGCACACAAACGCTTAATTACTACCCAACAAGGACGGCCACATCCTTGTCTTGGATCACAGCAGAATCTAGAATAGAATCATTTGGTATACTATTGTTGATGTCGACGTATTCTCTGATATCAGTGGACGAAAATAATCAGAGAGGTTTCATCAAACTATGAAGCGGAGGCAGCTTGCTTGTCACAAAAGATTATAGATCAGAGAAAGTAGATCGAGTGTAGTGAACTTACAGATACAGGTGGCTGGTGAAAATCCATGGCCAAGCAGCCACGGGGAAACTACAGTGTTTTTTTTTTAATATAAAGCTATGTTAACCAACGGATGTTTCAGGAAATTTCAAATTGTGCGCAGCTGAGCATGTTTTGGTACCAGCTGAAATAGTATCTCTTCCGCTTGGGTTGGGTTGTTGTGTGTGTGCAGGTCGCTGGGCGTGGTGTCGGGATGACGGCGAGCGGCGGCGCGGTGGGCGCGATCGTGACGAACCGGCTCTTCTTCAGCGGGTCGCGGTACACCATCGAGGAGGCCATCTCCTGACCGGCGCCGCCAGCCTCGTGTGCACGCTCCCGCTGGCCATCATCCACTTCCCGCGCCACGGCGGCATGCTCTGCGGCCCAACCACCGCCGCCGGCGACGACGGCGGCGACGACTCAGAATTTGACAACAGTAGTAATGCTGGAGATTACATGCTCCTCAAATGAGAAAGGAATGGAATGGGAAGCCGCTTGTGAATTTTGTACATAGTTAACATCGAATGGTGGTCTTGTCGTTTGATTTATTTAGCAAACGATCGACAAGCCATGGTTTGTTTCAGGATCAGGCCAGGGTGCAAACAGCATGGATAGAAATGTAGTATGTCCAGTAGGTCCCTCCATCCATGACATGCACATAAAAAGGTAGAGATGGATCGTAGTCGTAGCAGGTTGTTTACGTGTGGCTGCGCATTGGCAACAGCGTGTCTTATGTTTGGTTTGTTGTTTACGTGTGGCTGCCGCATTTGCAACTGCACGTTTTATGTTTGGTTTGTTTCCAAGAGCGAAATAGTGATAAGTCATGGATCATTTAAATTTTGACAGAGAGGCTACACAGCAAACGCTCACTCCATTTCAGTCGAGCGAAAGTTACTACAGTCCTCCCCCTTTCCAAATAGGCAATCTTACGATCCCACCTTTTTCCTAATTAAGTAGGTGGGCTATTTTTTTTTCTTTTTCGTGTAGGAAGCACTGATTTTTTTCTTTTCGCATGCGTGTCATTCTCTTTCTTCACGCTCACAACTCAGTACTGTAGAGTTATACAACATAACTTTTTTTTTTTTGCGAACAAATAAACTATATTAAAAATCAAATCGTATCATTACAGACCAGAGACTGAACAAAATCAGGAAAAAAACCAAAAAAGACCTGACTACTACCTGAACTAAGAGCAAAATGGGCAAGTTCATGGGCAACATTATTCTGACTTCTACTAATCTTAACTATCTCTAAACTATGAAGATCCTCCACCGCAAGATGTGCTTCATTCAGAATCGACCATGCCACCGAGCAATCTTTCTCCTTGCTCTTGAGCTTCTCAGCAACAACAGAACAGTCCGTTTCAAGCATCATAGGAAGATCAGGCCAGCGGGCAGCCATAGCAATACCTTCACGACACGCAGCAGCCTCAGCTTCTTCTGCATCCCTGCAGTGACATAGAATACGCCAAGCTATCAATTTTGCACGACCTTCATGGTCTCTGATAACCGCTCCCACCGCAGCTTTTCCAGATTCGTAAAGGAAAGCACCATCTACATTAATCTTCAAAGCACCATATGCCGGCGGTATCCGACGCTTCTGAACACTAGGGGCCTTCACAATCCTTGGCCTTGCACTGCCTTTCAGCATACACCGTTTTCCTTTATTATCAGTGAGCATATTCTTCTGTCGGAGGTGCACAAGAGAATCCATATATTTTGTAAGGAACATTCTGAACCCTCAATCGAGAGCTTTTGCCCAAGACGCAAAAACCACCATTCCTCACAGTCCATGCACGCCATAGAACCATAAGAAAATTATCAATCACCTCCGGGGGGATATTGGTTTAGCGAACGATCAGCCAGTCCGGACCCGATTGTATCATGTCCTCCTCATTTGGAAGCACCCGGTGAGCCTTCATAGCTTTGTCGGAGGGCTGCTGCATGTGGACACCGCACACAGGCATGAAAACAATCCTCCCTTGAAAGCCACATAGCTCGCGAGGACTCCATTGGGGAGAGATGACGATAGCACTTATTTGCTTGTGTAGGAATGCCATTATTAGCCACCTTCCATGCAAAGACTTTAACTTTTTCAGGCAGATGTGCAGACCACAACGCCTTCCATACCTTGCGGCCATCAAAAGTAGTTGAGCTGCCACCAATTTCCGCCTCACCATGCGTCCTTCTCATAGCCAGCCGGTAAGCACTTCTAACAGAGAAAATACCATTCTTTTCATATTGCCAGGCCACAAAATCTGTACCACCATGCCGTGGGGGTTTGATCTTCAGAATTTCCTCAACATCACACGCATGGAAAAATCTTCTTACCAAAGTTTCATCCCAGGAACCGGACCCAGCATCAATTAAATGAGAGACCCATCTAAGTCTGCAAGGACGACGACTTCCAATCGGCTTCATCCCGTGCGCCCTGGGAATCCAGTTATCTCTCCAGATGCGGATGCTCGTGCCATCACCAACCCTGTACACCACACCCTGCTTCAGGAGCTCAAGACCATGTTCAATACCACGCCAAGAAGGGGAGGCATCCCCTGATATAACAGTATCTAACAAGTTGCCTTGCGGGAAATATTTGGCCTTCAACACTCTTGCACAAAGGCTGTCGAGGGAAAAATACCAATCTCCGGGCTTGCTTAGCTAAAAGAGCTTGATTTTACCGGCCGAAGATCTCTAAAACCCATACCACCGAAACCCTTTGGCATGATCATTTTCTCCCACAGAATCCATTGAACTTTTTCGTCTCCCATTTTCAGACCCCCACCAATAGCTTCTAATATGACGCATTAGATCATCACGAGAGAGTAACAGGCAGCTTGAACACACTCATCACATAATTGGGTAAGGCTTGAGCAACCGACTTAATGAGAGTTTCCTTAGCGGCTACCGACAACTCCTTTTCCTTCCATGCCGACATACGCTTCTGAAATCTTTCCTCCAGAGGTTGGAAAACACCTCTCTTGAGCCGACCATGTGGCGTGGGTAGTCCTGTGTATTTTGCCTCAAAATCAATCCGCTGCACTCCCAATAAATCTCGAACTTGACCGCACACTGCAATATCTCTAGATTCATTCATTAGAATGGAGCACTTACTCGGGCTAAGCTGCTGTCCAGTGCAGCTCTCAAAAACTGTAAGCAGTTGCTTCACCGCTGTAGCCTGTTGCAGATTCGCACGGAAGAACAATAGGCTATCATCGGCAAACAACAGATGTGTTATGCTCGGAGCACGCCTGCACACCTTGATTCCTTCAATCTGGCCCAACCCTTCAGCCTGTCTTAGCAACGAGGAGAGACCATCAGCAACTAGGAGGAAAAGATACGGGGATAGTGGATCACCTTGTCGAAGCCCGCGTGTTGGGGAAAAGGAGTGCGTGGACATCCCATTGAAGCGAACTGTGTAGCGAACAGTGGAAACACATGTCATGACCCACTGAACCCACTTGCTTTGAAAGCCTAGCTTCTTCATCATCATTTCAAGAAATCCCCAATCAACACGGTCATACGCCTTGGATAAATCCAACTTGTAAGCACAAAACTCCTCCCCAAAATTTCTCTGTATAGCGTGAATACACTCAAAAGCAATTAAGGCATTATCCGTAATTAACCTGCCTGGGACGAAAGCACTCTGCTCTTTAGAAATAATCTGATCAAGATATGGCCGGAGGCGATTCACCAAACACTTGGAAATAATCTTATATATAACGTTGCATAAGCTTATAGGGCGAAAATCTTTGAGTTCTTCAGGATTAGCACCCTTTGGAATGAGAACAAGAGCTGTATCATTGATTCCTTCAGGGGAGGCAACCATCCACAAAAAACTGCTGTACGGCGAGCAACCACATCATCTCGAAGCACATCCCAGTGGCGCTGATAGAAACGTGCAGGGAAACCATCCGGTCCAGGTGCTTTCAAAGGCCCCATCTGGAAAAGAGCGTCCGAAATCTCCTCAACCGAAAATGGCTTGCATAAGGCATCATTCATATCATCTGAGACTTTAGTTTCCATCAGATCAACCAGCTCATGAGGATCCACCCCGTCATCTGCAGAAAAAAGGTCTTTAAAAAATTAAACAGATATGGACCGCAAAACTTTTGGGTCTTCACATCACTCATTCTCCTGATTTTTAAGTTTGGTAATTTTATTCTTACGAGCTCTCCACACTACCTGCCTATGGAAATAACTTAGTGGAACAACTTAGAGTCTTAAGTTATACAATATTATTTTTTATTTTTTCTCTGCCACAGTAACATTCTCTTTAGGTTCAATATCCATTTTTTAAATTTCAGAAACTAGTATTTCGGAAATATAGGAAAACGGTTTAAAAAAAGGTAGGGGAGCAAAATAAAAGTAATAACTTATTCACGATAACTTATGCACATAAGTTAGACTATAAAAACTTATGTTGATAGGTTACACAGAAGAACTATATTTCTAAGTTAGACATTAAAGGATATGAAGAATACTTATGTTGATAGGTTACACAGTAAGAACCTATATTTCTAAGTTAGACATTAAAGGATATGAAGAATATTATATATGGAACCATAAGCAAGGATTCTAGTATGTCACAAGAAGTTATTATTATGACCAATATATACAAAGTAAATGATGACATAAATTGAAAAGAAAAGTTATTGAATTAAACTTGTACTAAACAAGTTATTCTTCAAACTTATATATATTTATATAGAACAGTTATTCATGATAACTTATGCATATAATAAGCTAGATCATAAAAACTTATGTGGATAAGTTACACGGATGAATTTATATTCCTAAGTTAGACACCAAAAGATACAAAAGAATATTATGTATGAAACCATAAATAAAGATTACGATATGACATTATATGACCAATATACTTATGAAAAGTAAACAATGGCATAAATTGAGAAGACAAGTTGCTGATCAAAACTTACATCAAATAAGTTATTACTAGTAGTACACTAAACAGGTTATTCTACAAACTTATATAGATAAGTTGCACAGAAAAATATTCATGATAACTTATGTCCATAAGTTAGACAAAAAACTTATATTCCTAAATTACACATCAAAAGATATGCAGAATATTATGTATGCAACCATAAGCAAGAATTCTGATATGACAAAAGAAGTTATTATTATGACCAATACTTATAATAAGTAAATGATGGCATAACTTGAAAAGACAAGTTACTGACCAAAACGCATTACACTGAACAAGTTATTCTCGCAAACTTATATAGATAACTTACATAGAAAAGTTACGTAAAAAAATGTGGCAGAACCTTCTAAATTATATGGCCCACAAGCACCTGACATTGTCTCTAAGACCTCCGTCGGCTATGCTTGTACACCATATAACTTAAAACATTCCGTCGGGTGGATCCCCGATAAAACCACGATTCCTCCAGGATCGATACTTACAGAGACATCACAGTATTATAACAGTTTTCATACAAAATACCAGAGTAGCGGAAGACTTACAATAACTTAATTTACAACTCAGTTTTAAAACTTATACAAACCAGTGTATTATTATTACAAAACATCACACAACGAAAGGTGCCCCGCCCACGAGCCACACAACCTACTCCTCGTCAGATCCTTCCTCGATAACCGTCATGCAACAAGGGTCGTAGCACACTTGCTCACACGGTTCTCGCAACAGGGGTTTAACAAACCCCGAGTACCAAAAAGTACTCCGCAAGACTTACGACTAAAAATTGGGAGAAGACTCGGGAATCTTTGGCTAATAGGAATCAAGGTGAGGCTTTAGCAAGATCAAAAGACACCTTTTTGCGAAAAGAGAGACTAAGCCGGTCCTTACTATAACAATCACTTGTCAAACATGTAACGAATTCAAAACTTTCTAGCCTCATAACTTCCATCATTACTACGATGCCGGGACTCGGATCAAGTCTCCCATATCGTGGAGCAACGACGATTCGAATCGCTTTATATACCCAGCTAGGGCTACCTAGTTACACGATGTATGCAGGACCAAATATCTTACATACATCAACTCAACGCTCGAATTTCTTCATACCAGAATGGGTCCTAGCCGTGAGAGTACAGTACACCACCTCCCTACGCCGTCAGTATGTCGACGGTGCGCTCGTAGGATGGGTACAACACTACTTTACGTTCCCCTGTTCTCGTCATGGATAGTCCAAGCGGAGCTTACCGCCATTAGCATGCGACTAGTACTATCTAATAACCTCATGATCGGGGCCAAACAACGGACGGTCCTTAACCGACACAAGTGGACGACACTACACCAGGGCACTAGCCCATCCTGGTGCAAGTTACTCTACCGACGTCTCGATTTACTCATCATGTCCTTGTTGCGTATCCTTGACCCGATCAAAGTGAAGGGATACCAACAAGAAACATCAGGTTTTTCACTTTCTCAAAATGATCAGTTATCACACCTTTAAAAATATTTCATAAAGCCTATGCTATTAGCAGAGCTAAGCATATACTAAGCATTTTCAAAATCAAAATAGGTATCCAAGATAATATATCAAGGTACGGTAAATGCATCAAAGTAGGATATCACACAACTCCTAACACCTAATGCATCATATCATCAACATAGAATATAAAGAGCTTTCGAAATTCAAGGAAGGGTTTAATGCATCCGGAGCTTGCTTTGGGGCTCGACGAAGTTAGGCTCAGTGATGGCACTGCCGACATCAGGACCAACCTCCTCACACTGATAACCTGTCGGATCAACACCTTCTTCAGACGGCACAACTACACGATTGAGATGCATGATTACAATGCAGTAATAAAAGGAGCGTGCGATAATGATGCAACGATAACTAGTTTATCTTAAGTATAACTTTTCTTCACGGTAAGGTTGCACTACGAAAGTATAGCTAGTGTCGACGACGACGGACTAACAGTACGCAATCAACATAAAATGCCGAAGGTCATTAGGGTTAATGACCTAGGGTCGTCACTCAATCCCAAAATCAAGCAACTCTAATAGTGATTAAGATTAAGTACTAATTTATTAACTATTTTTATAGTTGTTGAAAGCCACTAATTAACTTGCTAACTAGATATTAATTAAACCCTAATTAAACAAGAGATTAATTAATTAAACATTAATTAACTAGGGTATTAATTAAGCATAAAATAAAAATTAGTCAAAACATAATCAAACTTTATAATTAAGATCATTATCATCTAATTAGCATACAAAATAAATTTCATGATTTTTGGACTTATATTTTAATTATTAAAAATCATGGAATTTGCATTTATTAATTAAAAGAGCAATTTTAACTATAGCTAAAAGTTATTGAAAATGTATAGTTAGCATTTTTCTTGTGTAGAGCACAATACAAGGATCACACACATATTTTTAGTTTATTTTTAACTGCCCAAATTAAATTGGTACAAAAGATGAAAAACAATACGGAAAATAAATTTGGAAAACGGAAAAGCATTTTCCCTTCTGGCTGGGGCCTCACTGTGCGGCCCGACGGCCCTTCGGCCCACTCTCCCACGCGGCCCTGCACGCGCGTGACTCTCTCTCCCCCTCTCTCTGACTGGCGGGGCCGGGATGTCAGCCCCATCGTCCTTCTCCCTCGGCCGAACAGGAACGGCGGCGCGGCTGATGGCGAAACTCGCCGTCGATGAACCTTCCAACGAAACCAACTGCACTGACATCTTCCTCTCACCGAACCGCATCCAACGAGCTACTTCTCGACCCTAGTTGACCACCGGAGCGCGCACAGCGACAGCCATGGTGGCTCGACGGCGTACGGCTCACGGCGGCCGACCGCACCGGAGTCTTTTCGGCGAAACTGATTACACCAACACCCTAAGCCTCGTCAGGCGAACACGATACGACCCGAAAACAACTCCAAGCAGCATGGGAGGCATGCAGCGACACGCACGATGACAGCGGCACGGCGGACCTTCTCGGGGAGATGCCGTCCCGGCTAAACAACAGTGACAACAGCGCAACCAACACCCTAGCAGTTTCAGGACCACCACGACTTCAAAACAAGGGAGAAATGGGCGTGGAAGTGGGTGGAGCAAGGTCGATGGCGGTGACCGTGACTGCAGCGGCGTGAACTGGGGTTTACGGCGGTGTTCTGGCTCGTCGGGAACTTCTCTGCGCAAAAGGACAAGCTGACTGTGATTAGCAACCAACAGTGAAACTAAAACAAGTCAGGGATTGAGTTGATAGGCACGGGGTTGCCCCACGACGGGGAAGGATGGGCGGGCGGCGGTTCGGCCGGAAAGGAAGAAGATGATGATGTCAGGGGATTTAGTGGATGTCACGGGCTATGGCTTGGTTCTTTGCAGTCGCAACAAAGTTGCAGAATTGCTTGCGAAAGCAATTGGACAGAGGGGTCGTGTTGGCCGAGAATTTCACCGGTGACCCGAGAGAGCAACGGTGGCGGTGAGGAAGAAGAAAAAGGAAGATTGGCGGCCGGCACTAGCTTTTATAGGGCAGAGATGGCGCGGTGAGGTGACAAGCGGCTTCGCGGCGATGGCAAGGTGGACGGCGACACGCGAAAACCGGGGAAGTCGCGGGAATTGCCACGGCGGCCGGCGGTGACTCACGGCATGGGCAGGAGGCAAGGTGTCCCCCCCTGTGCAACACTGTAGCAGAGATCTTTTCCTCCCCTTTTTCAAAATTACTTTCAAAAATTAAACTGTACTCAAAATTTTCCAAAAATATAGATTGCTCAAAATTTTATGCTCTACAACTTTCATTAAACAAGTTTTGTCAAATTCTAAATAATTTTTGAACTGCATTTCAAATTTAAAAAGAAAGCAAAAACCCTAACTTGAAGGAATTTAAAATTACTTTTAAATTTTGAATAAAAGATGAAAATCTCCAAAAATAAAAGTTGTTCCATTTTTCAAGATCTATAACTTTTATTTAGAAAGTTTCTCATGAAACCAAATAGATTTTGAATTAGAGTTTAAAAGTGCAAAAGGGGACATTTTCCAATACAATCTGTATTTTTGAAGTTTTTCCAAATTTTGAATATTTTGAGTTGAAATTGAGAAAGGGGCAAAAGGCTTTTGAATTTCAAGCTTTTGAAAAGGATTTTCAAATTGGACTTTTGGGCAATTAATTAATGGTGTTGTGATACTTTTCAAACCCAACCAATAGCATACTTTCAAAGTACCAAGTTCATACTTTGAAATGGTGCCAAAGTTTGGTAACTTTTGTTAACAAAATTAATTATGGTTAGCTCCTCAAAATTGAAAGTGATATTCAATTTCCAACACTTAGCCATTTCTAACTAGAGTTGGAATTTGAATTCCAATTTCAATTATGATTCTTTCTTTTGCATCATTTGACTTGTAAAACATTTTTAGAATGTTAATCATAGTTAGCCAAACACTTTTACACACCAAGGTTGATTTTAGTTGATTGCTTTTATAATCAAAATCAAACATGTGGGTGGAATTTAAATGATGTATACATACACATAGGATATAAAAGAGCTCAAACAAACCCTAGAATTGTAAACTTATTTTAGTTATACTTTTTTTAGGGTTTTCTAATCATGAATGCTCATGCGATGATGATGATGACATGGTAGGTTTAGGTTAGCGTAACACCGGAGGTGTTACGTTACATCCCCTTTAAAAGGAATCTCGTCCACGAGATTCAAAGCTTAGGACTAAGTAATGGAAAAGAAAATGTATCAAGCAAACACATCTTACATGGTTTCATAAGGGAGGTAGAAGGGTTTATATTACAAGTCCCATGTTTTCGGAAAGTCACAACTCTTAGAAATGAATCGTGACTTAGGAGAAGGAAGGAAGGAAAGAAACTCCGGAAAATGCTGATTCAAGAATTCCTCAGACTCTCAGGTTGCTTCTTCTTCAGAGTGTTGATCCCATTGGATTTTGTAAAACCTTTTTGTTTGCCTGCGGGTGACCCGATCTTTCCGATCAAGAATTCTGACTAGATATTCAGTACATGTCAGATCAGGTTCAATACGGATACCTTCAATGTCAACAATTTTGTCTGGCACTCGCAAACACTTTTTCAGTTGGGATACATGGAACACGTTGTGCACAAGGGACAACTGTTCAGGTAGATTTAACTGATATGCAACTTTTCCACATCTCTCTGAAATTTGGAAAGGGCCAATATATCGGGGTGCTAGTTTACCTTTGACCCCCAAAACGATCGACGCCTTGACTCGGTGACACCTTCAGATATACATAGTCTCCAATTTCAAACATTAATGGCCTTCATCGTTTATCAGCATAACTTTTCTGTCTAGACTGAGCTGTTCTTAAGTTTTCTTAAATCTGTTTTACTTTAGCCTCAGTTTCTTTGACTAGGTCAACACCAAAGAACCATCTTTCGCCGGGCTCAGACCAGTTGAGTGGAGTACGGCATCGGCGGCCATACAAAGCTTCAAATGGTGCCATTTTGATACTCTCTTGATAACTGTTGTTGTAAGCAAACTCAGCTAATGGCAGACATTGTTCCCAATCTGAAGAATATGTCAACACATAAGATCTTAACAGATCTTCAAGAATCTGATTCAGTCTTTCAGTCTGACTATCAGTTTGCGGATGATAAACAGTGCTGCATAACAGAGTGGTACCCATAGTTTCATGAAATCTCTGCCAAAATTGAGCCATAAATTGAGTACCTCTGTCTGTGACTATACTTTTTAGAATTCCATGCAGACACATTATTCGGTCTATGTATAACTGAGCATACTGAGGTGCTCTATACTTCTTCTTTACTGGAATAAAGTGAGCAGACTTGGTCAAACGATCAACAATAACCCAGATTGAATTATAACCCCTGGCTGTTCTAGGCAAACCAATGATAAAGTCCATACTGATATCTTCCCACTTCCAAGCTAGAATGGGTAATGGTTGGAGCTCTCCAGCTGCTTTCAAATGCACAGCTTTGACTTTTTGACAGGTATCACACTTTGCAATATATCGAGCTATCTCGATTTTTATTTTGGTCCACCAGAATCTCTGCTTCAGGTCATGATATATTTTATTGCTACCTGGATGAATCGAGAATCTGGTTAGGTGAGCTTCATCAAGAATCAACTGTTGGAGCTTAGGAACTTTTGGAACGACCATACGATTCTTGAACCATAACACATTATTATCATCAGGACAGAAACAAGATGCCTTCCCAGATCTGACTTTCTCTCTAATATTTTGAGACCTTTGCTTTCTCGCTGAGCTGCGATGATCTGTTCTTGAATAGAAGAGTGTACTGTGATATCATTCAGGCTACCCTGAGAAATCATATCAATATTCAATCTTTCTAACTCTTGACACAAACTCAGATTCATTGGTGTGACAGCAAGACAATTGCATTGACTCTTTCGACTAAGAGCGTCAGCAACTACATTGGCTTTGCCAGGAGATAATGTACTTCTAGATCATAGTCTTTGATTAATTCAAGCCATCTTCTCTGCCTCATATTCAGCTCAGACTGTGTAAAGATATATTTCAAACTTTTATGATCACTATAAATATGGCATGTATTGCCCAGCAGATAGTGCCTCCATATCTTCAGAGCATGCACAACTGCGGCTAACTCAAGATCATGAGTTGGGTAATGCTCTTCATGTCGCTTCAACTGCCTTGAAGCATAAGCAATAACTCCGCCTTCTTGCATCAACACACATCCGATGCCAATGCCAGATGCATCACAATACACATCGAATGGCTTTTCAATATTCGGCTGAGCTAGAACTGGGGCAGTAGTCAAAAGATCTTTCAACTTATGAAACACTTGCTCACACTTAGATGATCATTTGAATTTGTTTGGTTCTTTAAGAGTTCTGTGGTTGGCTTGGCTATTTTGGAGAAGTCAGGAATGAAACGACGGTAATATCCCACCATTCCGAGAAAGCTACGAACTTGATGAACACTGGTGGGTGGCTTCCAGTTAAGGATATCTTGGACTTTGCCAGGGTCAACTGCAACACCCTCGGCAGACAGGACATGACCAAGGAATTTGACTTCATTAAGCCAAAACTCACACTTACTAAATTTGGCATAAAGTTAGTGTTCTCGGAGATGAGTCAAAATAGTACGGAGATGCTCTGTATGTTCTTCTTTGGTTTTAGAGTATATAAGGATGTCATCTATGAAAACTATGACAAAGCGATCGAGCTCGGGCATAAACACCGAGTTCATCAGGTACATGAAATGGGCTGGAACATTAGTAAGCCCAAATGACATAACAAGATATTCATATAGGCCATATCTGGTGGTGAAGGCGGTTTTAGGAATATCTTCGGGCCTGATTCGGATTTGATGATAACCAGATCTAAGATCAATCTTGGAGAACACCTTGGCTCCCGCAAGTTGGTCAAAGAGAAGATCTATGCTAGGAAGAGGATATTTATTTTTAATGGTCACCTCATTTAGTGGACGGTAGTCTACACACATTCTCAGAGTCTGATCTTTCTTTTTCACAATGATAGCAGGACAACCCCACGGTGATGAATTAGGTCGGATAAAACCTTTGTCCAACAATTCTTTTAACTGAGTTTTTAATTCTGCTAACTCTTTTGGGGGCATCCTATAAGCTCTTCGGGATACTGGTGCAGTACCCGGCTTTAACTCAATCACAAACTCAACGTCTCGCTCTGGTGGTAACCCAGACAAATCCTCAGGAAATACATCTGGAAACTCACAGACCACAGGTATATCCTTGATTTCTTGTACTGAGGTTGCATTGACTGTTGTTGACAGTCACTAATATCAATTATAACCCATCAATTATCATCAAACATGACATGAAAAGAACCACAGAGCATAGGTATAGGGTCTTGATCTAACGAGTTCCACGAGTTTTGGTGAATATATGTTTCTACAGGTACATAATGGAAAAGCTATCAAAGTTGACCAATATGACAGTATAAAAGTATCTCAAATGATAGATTAGAATGCACCATTGCGACGGGCTCGTCGAGACGATCGAAACGGACATATCATTTGCCATATTTGGAGTCCCGGATGAAAAGATATCGCACCTGGAAGCGGCACCTGCGTAGGAAGGATCTAGAAGACACCAGAAACCAACCTGCGGAAGGTGGGGCCCACCTGTCATAGGGGGAGACCGGCCAGTCCCACCCCCAGACCGGCCGGTCTGGCATTTTGGCCATTTTGGCCCAGCTTCGGCCCATGGAATCCACCGCCTTTGAGGAAGAATCTCAGCCGCCCGCCGATGTCGGTTTGATCCAAGGGCTGACGTTAATCGCTCGGGTCTATAAAAGGAGCCCCAGACCCCAGGGGGGAGGCATCCCCTGAAACCCTAATTCATTATTCGTTGGGATCCATTTGAGAGGCGTCCCTTGAAAGGATCACACTCTCATGGAGATCAACACACCAGGGAGATTAGGGCTAGACTCTTCAATGTAATAGTTGAGTAATTTGAGAGCTAGGGTTGAGAGGCTTCGTTTCGGATCTCGCCGTGGAGCCTTGGAGGTCTGGTATATCTTTGTATCTTATCTTTGCAACACTTATGCTTTAGTATATTTATCTTCTCTATTTACTTCTATGCCTTATTTGTATGGTTAGTCTAGTTATCATACCTTAGCATAGGATCTCCGCCTGTATTAGGTGCTCTAGTTATTACGTGTAGCTAGAGTAGTAATCGATAGTGTAGACATGGTGTCTAGGCAATAGGTTACCTGAGGTTACGCCCAATCCTTACGGTTAGTTGTGGTAGCCCATAGGGGTGTGACTACGTGTGGCCTTCGTATTCCACCACGTCGGGATTGGTGTTTCGTAGGGCTTTTGGCAGCCTTCCCCAACTACCTTCTTCCCAGTCTTATTCGAGAGTTGGAAAGGTACTGCTGCCCCGAAGTGCTATAGTATGTGCTATACTTACCCATGCATTAGTTACATTCTAGTGTCAACTAGAATAGAACCCGAGTAATAGAGAAGTACATAGCAACCTTGATCTCTCCCTTAGTCCTCTCAAGTTAGTTGACTATATATTATAGGATTCTCCTACGTGTGTGATATTGTGCATAACTCTTATCATTTACCACTTACCCCTGCTTAGGTCTAGTTGGTATACTAGTTAGTAGATACATGATGGTGAATTATCAATGTCTTTAGCCATTGTTTCCAAGTGGTAAAATATAAATGACAACCTGGTAATACTACGGGTAAAATGCTACAATGGTATTTGATACGTGGCGCTTGCGGATACTATTTCTATATTCTAAATGGTGGCATGATTTAATACCACACTTCTTGGTGTTATTGCCGGGATGACAACTTGGCATTCTAGTAGCGATGCTATGCGCACAAGCATTTTTAGCGCCGTTACTAGAGATAACATTAAGAGGTGTCAACAAGCATTTTTTGGCGCCGTTGGGGGAAACAATTGGCGTAAAGATTTTGATATTGATCTTGATATCTACTAACCTAGTTTGCCACTAGCTTTAGTAGGATTACCCCTGTGTTTGTTGAGTTGTGGAATAAGCAGGAAATCAATTGTTCAACTTTCTGGTGAAGTTCCACACGAACAAGACAACAGAGATATCAAAGAATCCAGGGTGCCTGAACATTCACGATCCATCAACAATGGAGCCCTGCCATCTCACAGGTTCGTATAAACATACATTACTCTAACCTTGTGTAGACTGGAGAAAAGATCATCGTCACAAGAACTCAAATCTCATCATGTGTGACGAACAAAGATGCTACATTACTCACAGAGTCCATTGTGAGTCATGGTAAGTATGATCAAGAAAGGTGAGAAAGTCTTGCTCATAGACTTTAAATTTGATGAGTAGTTATCCTGTTGCATTCTACTGCATGTTTACTTTGAATAATCCATGCATTTACTCCATCTCATATCACATCCACAGCATGTTTAGTTCCATGCACACATGCATATCACTTGCACCTCTGCATAAAAATAAAAAAAATATTCTCACCATACATGATCATGCTTTCATCTCTATTTGAGTAAATCACTATGTGCTCTCATGCTTCCTTTGTTTGCTATAGTGTGCTTTGGTTTGGAAGTACTGATCATACTTCCATAGGCTTTTAAATTAAGCATGGTGCTTAGGTTAAATAGCCTGCTTTAGTCAAATTAGACATGGAGTCTGGTTTGATTATTGAACTAAAAAACTACTTGTGAAGACATTGGTTATCTTTGTTGGACTAACCCCTGCAGAAAACTTTTAAATTCAATACGGGTAAGTCAAGAGATAAACTCACACTAGAGATGAATCAAGGTTGGCAATAACTATGTGCAAAGAAGACACAGCTCATCCTTCAGAGAAGAATTGTAAGTATCAATATTTTATCGATCATTTGCTACAAGTTGCCTTTACCTTGAACCATGCAAGAATGTAGTAAACAAATACAAAACATGATAAACAAAATCTATGCTAGAGTTATCCTAGAACCATCTTCGATTAGCGTAGATGAAACTCACATAAAATACGGACCATCACCCATATTCCAAATTTTGTTACAATCCTTTGGGTATGTGTCCGCTAACATGTTTGCGGGGAAAGAAAGAATAAATATCTATTCATGGTTTGAAAAAAAAAAGAGAGAACAAGTGTAGAGAAAGGACCAAGATAGAAAGAAATCAATGTGAGAGCACTTCAAAGCACTTTCTACACTTCACCATGATAGAGGACCAATCACCCCGCAAAAAAAAGGACCTTCGGTTCCACCATCTCAAGCATGTTTGGATACAAGTCAAAGGAACATAAAGCAAGTTGTGGTTGGTTAAGGAACATGATGTGGATCATTGACATAGAACTGAAGTGACCCTTACTCTATGTCTTCAAGTGAGGAAGGCGATGACAAGCAGGATGCAACTTTCTCTACATGGGCCAAACTGATGCCTGCTCTCATCATCATTGTTGACGGTCCTTAACGCCTATTTTATACCATCAACTATTGCTTAATATAACATGATATCAACCATAAAGTATAGTTGTAGGGTTTGATTCTAACGAGTTCCACGAGTTGTGTTGTTCTCGGTTGTTTTGAAGGTATATCCAATTTTGCACAGAATAAAAATATCTTAAATGATGAATTAGACTACACCATTGCGACGGGCTCGTCGAGATGATCGAAAACGAACATATCATTTGCTATATTCGGAGTTCGAGTCAAAAGATATCAATTCTACACCAAAACCAACACTAGAAGACTCTAGAAGGCACCGGAAGATGGCGTACCGAAGGTGGGGCCCAAGCGCTACTGGGGTGGGGCGCTGGCCCCCGGGGCCGGCCGGCGCTCCCACAGAGCCCATTCGGGGCCCGCTTCAACGGAGGGCCTCCTACCGCCTTAGGGTTTGTATCTCCACCATTGGCGAAGTCGAATTAGTTCCACATCGCCTGTCTAGAAGAGGTGGAGGCTTTTCTAAACTATAAATAAAGAGGTAGACCCCCCCCTCCCTAAGGGCACCACATTATTGGAGATGTAGAGGCATCCCTTGAATGGATGACCTCTCATCTCTAGAGAATTAGGGCTAGACTTTCCAATGTAGTTCTAGTTGAGAGTTAGGGAGAGCGGCGCTATGCCCGGGTTCGGAGGAGTCTTCGGAAGAGTCATCGAGTTTTGGTATGTCTTTGTATTTATTCTTTGTAAGACTTATGCTTTAATATATTTTATCTTCTCTATTTACTTTTATGCATTACATTTAATTGGTTAGTATAGTTGTTATACTTCACATAGGATCTCGCCCGTATCGGGTGCTCTAGTTATTAATTGTGACTAGGGTAGTAATTGGTAGTGTAGACATGGAGTCTAGGCTATATATATTACCCGAGATTGCACCCAGTCCAACATATAGTTGTGGTAGCCCCGGTGGTGACAGCCACGGACGGCCGGCGTATTCCACCATGTTAGGGTTGGTGTTTGTAGGACCGTAGTCGGAGCTTTCTAGTCCCTTTCTCACCCCTTTCCGTGACTAGTGTTTCGATGTCCCGAAGTGTTATTGTGTGATTGCTTTACCTTCCATAAATCAGTTATTATAGAACTCAAGTAATAGAGAAGTATTTAGGAACCTTGAACTCTCCGTTATCCTCTCACTTTAGCTATTTACTCTTTTTTATCATAGAATTCTCTCGTGTGTGTCATATATGCATAATTCCTATCATCAATATATCGTTTACCCCTACTTTAATCTAGTTGGTGTATTAGTTAGTAGATATATGATGGTGAACTATCAATGTCTCTATCCATTGTTTCCCAGTGGTAAAATATAAATAACGATACGGAATACTCGGTAAAATGCCACAATGGTTTTTCGGGCGCTTGCGGAATCTTTCATATTTTAATTGTGCATAAGAAATACCAACAAGCATTTTTGGCGCCGTTCCGGGAAACAATTGGCGTAAAGATTTTGATATTGATCTTGATAATACGCTAATCTAGTTCGCCACTAGCTTTAGTAGGATTACCCCTGTTTTGTTGAGTTGTGGAATAAGCGGGATATCAACCATTTCAACCTTCCTGGCGAAATTCCACAAGAACAAGACATTGGAGATATTGAAGAACCCAGGGGTGCCCAAACATTCATGATCCATCAACAATAAAGCCCCTGCCATTTCACAGGTATGTATAAATATTTATATATATTATTCTAACCATGTGTAGATTGGAAAAGAAAAGTCATCATCACATGAATTCAAGGTTCATCACATGTGATGAATAAAGACGCTGCGCTAATCACAAATACCATTGTGATTCATGGTAAGTATGATCAAGAAAGGTGAGAAAGTCTTGCTCATAGACTTTAAATTTAATGAGCAGTTAACCTGTTGCATTCTATTGTATGTTTACTTTGAATAATCTATGCATTTACTCCATCTCATATCAAATCCATAGCATGTTTAGTTTCTTGCACATATGTATGTCACTTGCATCTCTACTTAAAAAAATGAAAAAAATACTCTCACCATACATGATCATGCTTTCATCTCTATTTGAGTAAATCTCTATATGCTCTCATGCTACCTTGTTCGCTATAGTATGCTTAGGTTTGGAGTATCCTCATACATCTTTTAAATGAAGCATGGTGCTTAGTTTAGGAGTGGTGATCTTAATTCCAAAGGCTTTTAAATTAAGCGTGGTGCTTAGGTTAAAATGTCTTTCTAAATCAAATTAGACGTGTTGTCTAGGTTGATTTTTGAACCGAAAGTATGTTTTAGTAGACACTGGATATTTTGTTGGACTAACCCATGCAGGAAACTCCTAAATTCAATTCAGGTAAGTCAAGAGATGAACTCACATCGAGAGATGAATCAAGGCATGTGATGAAGTCCAATAACTTTGCACAAAAGGAAGACACAGCTCATTCTCCATGGAAGAGTAGTAAGTATCAAAGTTTATTCACTTAATCTTTTATCACAAGTTACCTTTGCCTTGAACCGTATAAAAGTGCAGCCACCAACAATATTTTTTAGAAGAAATCTATGCTAAAGTAATCCTAAAAGTCCATCCTTTTATTAGCATAGATGAAATTCGCATGAATTATATGGATCATAACCCATATGCCAAACTTGTTGCAATCCTTCGGGTATGTATCCACTAATATTTATGCGAGGGAAGAAAGAATAAATGTCTCGATCATGGTTTAAAACGAAGAAAGGAGAACAAGTGTATAGAAAGGACTAAGATGGAAAGAAATAGATGAAAGAACACTTCAACGCCTTTTACACTTTACCATGATAGTGGACCAATCATCTTACAAGACATAAGGTATGTTTACCTAAGCCTCATGCAACTTTAAACTATATTCAATATCTTATACCACGTCGTTAATCCATACCTTATGTCATGCTTAATTTGCTAAAACTTAAAACAATTTGGTTCACCTACATATTCTTGGTTCTATTCGAATAAATATCTTTAGTCTTTTGATCTTCCTTAGTCTATTATGAGTATGCTTTAGAATATTACTTAAACATTATAACATCAAAGCATATTTGTATAAGAATTTGGCTGTATATATAGACTATCCTCTCCTGTATAAAAATATTTAAATCATATTAGGAGATTTCATAGAATCAAATCAAGATTAGAGGTATTCTTCAAAATTATATCTTCGCCTTAACCTTATTGGAAAATTTGAAGTAATGGTGAATCATTTAAAACATGAGCTACAGATTAATCTTTAACTACTTGGCAAACACTATCCACACTTTAAATAGATAGTATATTCCTTCGGGTATGTGTTGTCTACTAATCCCTTGCAGAGAAGAAATAATGAGAGAAGCAAAAGTTTAAAGTAGTGAGAAAGAAGTACAACATAGGAGACAAGATGCTAATGATCAACTCAAAATGCAAGGAAGGAAAAGACCATTGAAATTCATCTACCTTCTACCACATGGTGTTATCATGCTCCAGTAGTAAAGGTAACATATTAAAGGTAAGTGGTCATCATTTTCTCTTGATCTTGGAGTATACATCATAGCACTATTCTCTTGATTTCAATCTTAACCAAATGAGCTCAAATATGATATATCTTATTTTGGAAGATGAACAATCCTTCCATAGGTTAAGTAACTCCACTCTTTTATCTCATAAGCTTAAATGCCATATTTATACTTTTGATATTCTCACCCAAGATATAAATGCACAATGTAAATAGACATCAATCCTATTGTGCCTAAGGTTAGAGAATGAATAAATTTTTGGTTCTGTTGGTGTTTTTCCACCAATAGAGCCCATGCACTTGATCTCTACCTTGTCTTTATGAGTAGAACACACATCAAGCAAAGTGTGGGAAGATTCCCTAAATTCTATAAGTGGAAGTTCTAAACTAGTAACAAGGATGCACATAAGATTGGCTTCGAAATGCTAACAAAAAGAAAGGAAGAAGGTGGCACCACCATTAAAAACGCCACTAGTAGAGACACCACCTCAATCCTCATCCTTAGAAGCAAACTGAAGTACTCGATCAATGAACTACAGCAAGGAGGAGTCCAGTTCGGAGGACTCAAAACATCGAACCCTCGCCGTGAGGTAACATCGGTAGTTATCCATATTTATTTTCTTACATTGCATGATTTATTTTCCCTTAACCATATTTACTTTTCTACATTAGTAATGCATAGGAAATAACAAAAATAAATAGATATGCATTAGGTTGCATTCATGCATCTTAAAAAAAACTTTAAGCCCCATATGAAACCTTTGTAGTATAAAAGTTATAGGAGTTCTCACTATGGTGGCCTACAAAATAAAAATACATATCATACATTTGTACTTTCTACATATAAACCTATAAAATCTAAAAATATTAATTGAGCATCCTGCCCCAATCTTTGTTATCATAAACATACTTTAAAACCTCCACAACACCCAATCCTCTAAAACGGCTAACCATTAACGTTTTATCCTAATACCGTTCCACGAGTTCTGGAGTTTTGTGAGAGCTTTCTGCAGGATGACTCCAAGAGCTAGCTCACTCAAGAATCTTTATCTTCATCACTCGAAGCAATCTCTCCGACACACAGCTGACCCCTGTGTGAAGGAAGTAACTTCTTGGGTGATGAGATTGAAGTATTCCTAGCAACATTTGCTCTTATAAGTATGAGCTCTTCTATGAGGACCACTCAGCTTTAATGCTCAACTACGACAACATCCAGCTTGGGGGAGAGCATTCTCTAGTTATCAGGTAAGTATACCTATACGATTATCGAGTCTATCTTATAGTCATAAAATACCAAAAATATTTGGGCACATGAAGGTCCACGTCTATAGAGTCTTTTGTGAGTCTATTAGTCTAAAAGAAATAAAAAGATGGATAATTATTAAAATCAAATAAAGATACTTTAGCTATTTAGAGTGTGATCATAGATTCTGTCTAGTTTATTAAGAGTCAAATAAAAACTAAAGAACAATAAAATTTTGTCTTGGAGATGATGAATAGTTGCTGCGTCGTAATTCCTTTCACGTGCCTAGTTTTTAACCTTAAATTCTTCTGAGTTTTAGATATGATTTGTTTTGATATAAGAATTTACTCGAACCTGAAACTTATGGAGGCATATGCTTAAGCTAAGTCTAGGTGATTGAGGGATATGATATGAGAAAGACTGAGCTACTATTTTTCTTATTCCTAACGATACTAAGTTCTAGAGATTTATCTTTTGAAAACTCTAAAAATCTTACATGATGAGCTCTTGTATGATAAAGTTTGAATTCCTACTAAAGCCATACATGATATACATTTAGATTAGGAAAACCTTTGCTCATTCATCTTTGCTTGCTCGCATTGAGTTGATCAACCTTTGTTGTATACCTTATGAGAGCCTTGTCATGCTTTTTAATCAAGATCACTTACACACTCGCCTACATATGCATTGCCCCCCCTGGGAGGGAGTAAGCGCAATCATTTTCCACTTTTATCTAGATCTACCTTAAAAATGTTTTTCTCCTACACTGGGAGTAAACAACAAAAAATATACCCCATAGGACAACCCTTTGTTTAATGCTCTACGTTCTTATTGTTATCTCTCCAATCAAAGGATGCATGTGGCTATGCAAAATAAAAGGTATTAAAAAAAAAGAAGAAGAAAAGAGGGAGTAAAAAATGGACAAGTGTCCAATAGTTGGTATTTAGATTCTCGCCTCCTGAATAAAAAAAAGAAAAGAAAAAAGAGAGAAAGAAGAAAAAGAATAAAGATAGCCCATGTTTTCTTATGGAAGTTCTAAGTCCAAGAAAGAGAGATTTATTTTCAAAGAGCATAAGTAGAATTAGGATTAGCCACCATATAATCACCTATCCACCATATTCCATACACATGCACATCTTGGTTTGATTGTATGACTTGACTCTCTTTGGATGCATTGTTTGACTTTACAATATATGAATTGCAAGTATGCTCGTCCTTGATTAATGCCACTCCTATGAGCTCCACTATAATAATTAGTTATAGGAGGGCATGACAACATAAATGCCTCAGTGAGATCCATAAATATCACATATAATAAGAGATTTGAGGGTGTCATACAATTAAGCTCTGAGTTTTATTTTAAAAACATGCAAGAACTCCAGAATATTGGTTGCGTGAAGAATTTAAGACATAGTGCTTAACTTGATTGTTCTATCTTTCAATTACTCAAGACCCACGTGAAAGTTGAAAAGCTCCATAGTTAATGGTAAAATGGGTAAGTTCGAAAGTTAGAGCAGTTTTATCTAATTCAAAGGAGAATTTTAGTTTGAAAGCATGTGTACTTTTGAGGAGTGAAAGCATTGTAGCAACTCCTGATCCAAGTTTAGTAGTTAGACTTTGCTAAGGGACTAGCAAAGGGTAAGCTTGGGGGAACTTGTTGACGGTCCTTAACGCCTATTTTATACCATCAACTATTGCTTAATATAACATGATATCAACCATAAAGCATAGTTGTAGGGTTTGATTCTAACGAGTTCTACGAGTTGTGTTGTTCTCGGTTGTTTTGCAGGTATATCTAATGTTGTATAGAATAAAAGTATCTTAAATGATGAATTAGACTACACCATTGCGACGGGCTTGTCGAGACGATCGAAACGAATATATCATTTGCTATATTCGGAGTTCGGAGTCAAAAGATATCAATTCTACACCGAAACCAACACTAGAAGACTCTAGAAGGCACCAGAAGATGACGTACCGAAGGTGGGGCCCAACTGCTACAGGGTGGGGCCGCCCGGCCCCACCCTAGGGCCGGTCGGCGCTCCACAGAGCCCATTCGGGGCCCGCTTCGACGGAGGGCCTCCTACCGCCTTAGGGTTTGTATCTCCACCATTGCCGAAGTCGAATTAGTCCCACATCGCCTGTCTAGAAGAGGTGGAGGCTTTTCTAGACTATAAATAAAGAGGTAGACCCCCCTCCCTAAGGGCACCACATTATTGGAGATGTAGAGGCGTCCCTTGAATGGATGACCTCTCATCTCTAGAGAATTAAGGCTAGACTTTCCAATGTAGTTCTAGTTGAGAGTTAGGGAGAGCGGCGCTATGCCCGGGTTCCGGAGGAGTCTTCGGAAGAGTCATCAGAGTTTTGGTATGTCTTTGTATTTATTCTTTGTAAGACTTATGTTTTAATATATTTTATCTTCTCTATTTACTTTTATGCATTACATTTAATTGGTTAGTATAGTTGTTATACTTTAGCATAAGATCTCCGCCCGTATCGGGTGCTCTAGTTATTAATTGTGACTAGGGTAGTAATTGGTAGTGTAGACATGGAGTCTAGGCTATATATTACCTGAGATTGCACCCAGTCCAACATATAGTTATGGTAGCCCCAGATGGTGACAGTCCTGACGGCCGACGTATTCCACCATGTTAGGGTTGGTGTTTGTAGGACCGTAGTCGGAGCTTCCTAGTCCCTTTCTCACCCCTTTCCGTGACTAGTGTTCTGATGTCCCGAAGTGTTATTGTGTGATTGCTTTACCTTCCTGTCGGTGTTTGACCACCGATAGCCTGCCACGGGGTTCCCACAGCAGTTGATTCAGACCTCGGCGAACGACTAGAACTCGGCGGTTTCACGTAAGAGACACACGGTTTATTCTGGTTCGAGCCCTCGTCGTCGAGTAAAAGCTCTACTCCAGTTGGCCTTGGCCTTTTGCGTTGGATTGATGTATGATTGTGTGTTATTCGTCCATTTACAAAAGAGGGTGCTCGGCTCCTTTTTTATAGGAGGAAAAGAGCCGAGCTATGGTTTCTAGTCCTAGTCGGATCCATAGGAAGTGTTACATTCGATTCTGAGGAGGTTACTTTCTATTCGTCTAACTTGGATGGTCCGTATTCTACTCGGATCGTCCTTCTTGCTCTTGTCCTAACGGGGCCGTCCGTGGTGGTGAGTAGCCGTCTCACGTCCCCGTATCGACAAACCCCGAGCATTTCGAAGTAGAATTCGGGGAGCGTCTTATACGGGTGATGCTTGAAGTGGTCTAGTGAAGAATTGTTCCCTTTTTGTGCGCCGTGAGGCGCACTCATTGAGTGTAGCCCCCGAGCCTCTTGCTACTTATTTACAAGTAGCTAGAGGATCTTGAAAAAAGAAAAAAGTTGAGGGTGTATGCCTGTAGCCCCGAGCCTTCCGTGCGAGTTGTTTTTGTCGAAAAAGAAGTCGGGCGATGGCTTTTTCGTCGACGTGCGCCCATAAGCGCACTCAATGAGTGTAGCCCCCCGAGCCTCTTGCTTTTTGGAACAAAGAGCTGGAGGGTCCGAGTAGCATGATGGCTTTTAAAATTTTAGCCCAAAAGTAGTCGGGTGGTGGCTTTTGGTCGATGTGCGCCTATTGGCGCACTCGATGAGTGTAGCCCCCGAGCCTCTTGCTTTTTGGAACAAAGAGCTGGAGGGTCTAGAGTAGCATGATGGCTTGGAAGCTGTAGCCCCTGATCTTGAATTCTTTTCCTGAAAAGTAGTCAGGATCTTCTTTAGCTGTCGCTTTCGAGCTTTTTCCGAATTAATTGCGACCTCGAGTTCTTTCTTAGCTGCACCCCCGAGCTTTTTCCGAATTCTTCCTTAGCTGCAGCCCCTGGCTTTTTCTGAGTTCTTCCTTAGCTGCAGCCCCCGGGCTTTCTTCCGAGTTCTTCTGTGTAGGAAACGGACAACGGCTCGTGACTTTGCTTTTACTGTCCTTTATGTGCGCTTTTTATGGTTGGGCGTTGGCGGTGGTGGTATAAAGGCTTTTTCTTGTCTTTGGGATATGCCTGGAATATACTCTTCTGTTGCTCTCTTTACTGCCTTCTTTTATTGTCCTTGTCAATGCTTCTCTGAATTGGTAAGCTTGGTCCATGTACACCGATCTTGGCCTATAAATTGCACTTCCCTTTCGGTTGTTTTCAGAGTCTTGTAGTATGCTTCTTCCTGTTCTTGTGACAATGATAGTTTGCGAGGTTGAACAGCCCCCGGGCTTCTTTCTTGTTCTTCCAATATGGTCTATTTAGTGGGTAGAAGAATTCTTGAGATAGGGATTAGAGGCAGACTAATCCCGGAGTAGCATTGTGATTGGAGGCTCGTTCTGGTAGGTAGAAGAAGTCTTGAGATGTGCCTTATCTTTGGGTCATTTTGCACTCTTAGTTCTTCTTTTTCCACTCTGCCCGGACATATGCTCTGTGGGAAGGTTGCCGATCCGCACGGTCCTCTAACTTGTCAGGCGGTGCAAGCAAATGACCGCCAACGCAGCAGCTGGAGCCCTCTTGTTCATATGGGGTCCGATTCAACTTGTGGTGGAGAGGCCTGATGTGATGCTTGAGAAGTCGGTGCTACTTTTGGCGATCTTAGATGCTTGTTGTGTTGGTGTATCTAGGTTGCTTTGGATCTGCTTTCCCCGGACCGTCTCGGAGGTAGTGCGGGTCGGCAATGGCTATCACCTTGGTTGTCCGGGGGTTCTGCGTAATTGTTTTCTATGGCAGAATTCCACTTTGGGTTCCTTGTAGCTATTGTTTTGGTTTTCTTTCGAATTCGATGGGTCTTGTAAGACTTGTAACCTTGTATCCTGTATTGTTGAAGAATATTTGATCCCCGCAATGATCCGAATTATTTTGTCCTGAATTTATGGTTGTCCGCCTTCGAGCCGACTTGTTTTTGGTTGATATGAAGACTGTATATCTTTTAGTAGACTTGTTTTGGCTCAGAAGTTGACTGGCTTCCTTCGACTAGAGTTGTTGGTGGCCGTCTTCTTTTGGGTCGACTTTGTTATGATAATATTGGCAAAGCTATCTTTCCTTGTAATGGCACAGTACTTTATCGTTGGTGGGTAACGGGATAAAGACCGTTATTCCGTGATTTAAGCGTTCTTGGGACTTTCACATTCTTTGCGCCTTGTATCCGTTGGCCTTTTTACCGTTGCCCCTTAAGTGGGCCTTTTAAGACTGGTCTATAAATTAGCTGCGTTTACTGTTCTTCTTCTTTACCTTGCCTTTGCTTCCTGAAACCCTAGCGCCGTAGCAAAAAATCCCCAAATCTTTGCTCTTGCATTGCCGCCACGCATCCTCTTCTTAGTTTGGGTGCTTGATTCGTTGCATGGGAAGGAAGAAGGTGGCTTCCAAGAAGTCGGTAGTTGAGAAGTCTGTTCTTGAGGAGGAGGTCGACGAGCGGTGAATCCCGAGTTTCTTCGCTATGAAGGCCATCGCAAAGAACTTTCCCGCCCGACTACCCAAGAGAAGCATCGGTTGAGCTGCAGGATTTGGGTATGATCCGGCCCAAGGAATTCTCCGGTTGGGTTGCGCCGGGTGAGCATCGTGTCCCGTTCCCGCCCGGGGAGATTGTGCTTTTTGTTTCTTTTGTTCGTGCCGGGCTTTGTTTACCGGCTTGTTCCTTCCTCCACCGTTTTCTTCGCTTCTTTTCCATCTCTCTTCATGATCTTACCCCGAATGGGGTTCTTCATCTTCTGTTTTTATCCATTTTTGTGAGACTTTCCTTGGCATTCCTCCCTCCCTCAATCTGTTCCGTTTTTTCTTTTCCGTCTCAAGCCGCGGCCCCAGCAATGATTCCCTCCACGCCCTTGGTGGATGTGGGATCAATTCCGGCGGGGGGCATAAGTCTAGCCACTTCTTTGACTATGACCTTGTTGATTCCGTGAAGGATTGGCGATCCGAGTGGTCTTATCTTTGGTAATCTTGATGGAGGTCTTTGGTGCTCCAGCACTTCAAACCTACTCGGGGTCCCGCCTGTTCGAATGACCGGTGGGAGAAAGAGCAGCTCACTTACTGCCGAGTTGTCTCTTCTTGAACCTCTTTTTGATAGGATTAGGTACCGAAGCGAGAATGGTTTGTCGGTTTTGCTATTGTGGCAAGTTACCTCCGTCGCCGAGTACAACCTTTGAAGGCGCGTGAGAACTTTGGCTTTGAGTACTCGGGCGCCGAGGATCCCTCTCGTATGGTGGCCACGGCCGAGGAGTTGTCGGATGAGGAGATGCTTGTTCGTCTCGAGAAGATTTTGAAAGGCGCGTCGGTGGTTCTAATGATTGGTTTTGAGTACTCATTTGATAAGCCTCCCCCCCGCCGTGAGTGTTTCTTCCTATCTGTATTTCTGAGTTCTTTTTGACTGAGATTGACTAGTTTCTTGTCTTTTTGAAGCCTTTTGGCCGGGATTTTAACGTTGATGCCTCTCTCTATGTTGATGGAGAGATTGCTCCTCCACCTACTTCTTTTTGGCTGCTCCGGGAATTGCTGGCCCGGTATCCGAAGGTCGAGTTGATTTGCGGGTATATCTGTGAGAGAAATTATTGAATATGTTCCTTACCGGCCGGTGGCCCTTCCTCGAGTTTCGTCTTTGGTGACAAAAGGCCCTGCTGCGGGGGATTCTTCCTCTTCAAAGCTTCGAGAAACGGCGCGTTCTTACGCTTCCCCTCGACCATCAGGTAACCTTTTGATAGGTGAGAGGTTGCTTAGTTTTACTTTTGTTCGCTCTTTTTTTTGGAAAGTAGTCTTGATTTTTCTCTTTGGTAGGCGGTGTATCTGTTCTTCTTTTTGAAGATGAGGCTGAGGATGTTGATGATTCTCCTCTTCTTCATCGGTAAGTGTTGCCTTTGGTATACATACTTCTTTGTTGTTTTTGTTCGACTTGGCTTTTTTTGTAGCCCCGTGCGACTTCTTCTCCTTCTCGGCCTTGGGGCCCTTGCCGGGTCCTTCTCCTTCTTCCGCCCCGGGTTGTTGGTGGGTTTGGATGTGGTTATGCCGCCTCCGCCTCCTCGTCCTCGACTTGCTATTCGTCGTGCTCCTAGGTAGGTGCCGACTTCTTTTCCTCTTTTTGGTGTCATTTGTCTTTAGCTTCTTTTGTTCTTGTAGGTCTTTAGCTTCGGCTTCTGATTCTGAGAGGACCGTGAGTGTTGGAGCTATGGGTCGTGGTGTCGTGCGATCCTCATCCGGTGTGGATTACGTCCCGGTGGTGGCTTTATCTTTGGCTTCTTTGGGACTTCTTCACTAGTAGCTGCTCAAGTGGTTGTGGCGACTTCTTGGGGAGGCGGACAAGTTGCTATTTGCCCAACCCCTAACTTCTTCTCATCCTCGGGTTGGGTGTTCTCCTCCTTTGTCTCCTTTTTACCCTCCTTGGAATTTCTGTCAGTAATTTGAAGGCGATGCAGGATGCGGAAGAAGATTTCAATCCGAGTTCTTGCCTTAAGAAGCTTGAGGCTGAATTCAAGTCTTTTCTTGAGCAGTTCTAGGTAGGATGACTTGTTTGCTTTATTTCTTGTCTTGTCTTTTTTCTTATCCTTCTTTTTCTTTTTTATGCGGGGAGTATGTCGGTGATTTCGACCTCTTTTTTGGCTCGTCGAGTCACAAAAGAAGTTGTTGGATTTTGGCTTTCTGCATGGGCGGGCGCTTGATGAAGAGCGTCAAGGACGTCGATCTTCGGAGACTGCCTTGAGAGCTCAGGTTGTTCTTTCTTCTTTGTTGAGTCCGAGAAAAAAGCTTCTCGGGATCTCAAGGTACTTTGTAAATGCTTTTTTGTTGCATATAGTTTTGTCATTGCTTTTCTCGACTTCTTTTACGCTTTCTTTTGCAGCTTTGAAGAAAAAGTACTCGGAAGAGACTGAAGCTTCGAAGCTTGAAGTAAAAACCTTCCGCAATGACTCGGAGAAGGTAAAGGCGGATGCTGAAGAAACTTTAGCCCGGGCTCGGCTGATTAGGCGTGGTCCGTCGAGATCTTTTGCAGGCTAAGGCATCGATTGAAGACTTGTCCACCCGCCGAAGGCTTCGAGAGAAGGCAGGTGGTCAACCTTGCCGAGTTACGTGCAAGGTCTTGCCACTATCTTTGAGGGAGGACTGAAGATGTTGGTCGACTTGGGTTCAGTTCCTTCCTCGACTGACCGAGCGGACCATCAATTTTACCAAGAATGCAGTGTTGCTTGGCGTTCAGGGTGTCTTGGCTCGCATCCGAGTAGTTGATCCCAACTTTTCTCTTGGTAGAGTGATGGATGGGACTCATACTCCCGAGGATGAACAAGCACTCGTGGAATCTGGCTGCGATCCGCCCTTAGCTCGGGAGTTTACTGATCTTGTAGAGATTACGCCGGTGCGTACGATGATGGTGATGATCATCGGTAGTGAACTTCTTTCTTGTAATGAAACTTTGGTGCCTTCGGATAATAATAAAAAGAATTTTCTTTCTTGAATCTTGGTCAAATATCTTGTTGTTGACCTTTGACTGTCGTATTCTTTTTGGTGTTGTGAATCTATCTAAGGATAGTTAATGTTGTAGTCGTTTTCAATGATTAGTTCGGACCGTAGGCCCTCATCCGAGTTCTTTCTCTCAAGAAGTCGGGATAGGTCGAGCTCTCTCTTGGTTCTCATCTAGTCTGAAAAGGAGTTAGGATAGGGCGAGTGTTGACTTCTTTTAGCCTTACTCTCATCGGTGTTGTGAAAACAACCCGGAATAGTTGGGCTTAGGCTAGGTTGTAGCCATTTTGCACTTCAACAAATAGTTCGGACCGTAGGCCCTCATCGAGTTCTTTTTATCTAGAAGTCGGGACAGTCGAGCTTTTTTTTTGCTCTCATCTAGTCCCGAAAAGGAGCTAGGATAGGCCAGTGTTGACTTCTTTTAGCCGTACTCTCATCGGTGTTGTGAAAACAACCCGGGGGGTCGGCGTTTTTGCTCTCATCGGGGTTTGCCGGGGGTCGAGCGATTTTTTGCTCTCATCGGGGTTTGCCCAGGGGGTCGAGCGATTTTTTTTGCTCTCATCGGGTTTGCCCGGGGGTCGGCGATTTTTTGCTCTCATCGGGGTTTGCCGGGAAGTCAGTGCTTTTCGGTTGTAGGTCCTTATTCGAGTTCCGTATTCTAGAAGTCGGGATCAGTTGCGGAAAGAAGCCTGGGATCTTTGTAATCTTTCTTTGTTGAAGGAAGTAGTACATGTCTAGGCGTAAAATCGTCGTAATTGAGAGATGTGCCATGAGTTTTTTATTGGGGCTCCGTCTTGATCATCGGTTCGTAGGATCCCTGGTCACATTACTTTTTGTTACTATGAAGGGACCTTCCCATGTAAATTTGAGTAGTTTGTGTCTTCCATTTGGTTTTTGTATTTTCACGAGAACTAGATCGCCGGCTTGTAAGGTTCTTGGTTGAACGCTTTTTTGTCGTAATATCTTCTCGGTCCTTGCATGTATCTTGTCGATTGTAGGGTTGCATTGACTCGACTTCTTCTAATTTGTCGATTTCTAGTCTCTGGTTTCCTCGCTTCTCCTTCATTATATTGCTCAATTATGGGGATGTCCATATTAAGTCTGGCGGGTAATACGGCTTCCGATCCGTATACCAAGAAGAAAGGTGAGTAGCCGGTTGCTCTCGCTTATCTCGAGTTCTTAGTCCCCTGACCACTTTGGGTAGTTCATCTATCCATTTTGCTCGTAATCTTTGAGGTCTTCATATAATCTTGGTTTTAATCCTGCCAAGATGAGTCCGTTGGCTCTTTCTACTTGACCGTTTGCTTGAGGATGAGCCAACGATGCATAGTCAATGTTGAATCCGCAGTCTTGAGCCCAACTTTTGAATTCATTAGGCGTAAATGGTGATCCTAGGTCTGTGATTATCTGTTTGGCATCCTAAATCTATGCATAATTTCTTGGATGAACTCTTGTGCTTTGGCTGAACTGTATTTTACTAATGGTTTGTATTCTATCCATTTGGTGAACTTGTCGATGGCCACGAAGATGTATTCGAACCCTCCTTTAGATTTCTTTAGTGGCCCGACTTGATCAAGCCCCCAAACATGAGAACGGCCATCTTTGGTGGGATGCATATTAGATTGTGAGTGGAACGTGTGCTTGTCTTGCAAACATTTGATAATTTTTGTAGTATTTGACTAGTTCTTGGCGTCTTTTTAATCTTTGTTGGCCAATAGAATCTGATCGAAAAGCTTTTTCCGACTAGTGTCCTTGAAGATGCATGATTTCCGCAGCACCCCGAGTGCATTTCTAATAATATTTCTTTCCCTCTGTTGTTGATACGTATTTCAATAATACGCTTTGATGATCTTTGCTCATTTGTAAAGATTATCTCCTATCAAGACGTAGTTTTTGCTTCTTCGATTACCCCGAGTTGCTTACATTTTTATTTCGGGTAACTTCTTTTCCTTGATGTAGTCTATGAATACTTGTATCCATGTTGAGTAGTCTGTGCTGATCATTAGAATTTGCTCTTCTTTGTTTTCTTCTTCTTCTCGTCTTCTTTTTCGTCGACTTGATAGATGGTTTGTTTAATTCTTTTACAAAAACTCCAGCGGGTACTTTTGCCCTATCTCGAGCCTAGTTTGGCTAACACATCATTTGCAACATTTAAATCTCGTAATATATGATGTATTTCTAGACCTTGAAAATTCTTCTCAAGTTTTTCGATTTTGCGCAATAGGCGTCCATGTTTTTCTTGGTGCAATCCCATTCTTTATTGACTTGGTTGATTACTACTTGCTGAATCTCCGTAGACTAGTAATCTTTTGATTCCAAGTGATGTTGCGATTTGTAGGCCGTGGATGAGTGCTTCGTACTACGCTTCGTTGTTGGTAGCTTGCCATAAAATTTGTAGAACATATCCGAGTTGTTTTCCATCGGGTGCGATAAGTAGTACTCCTGCTCCCCGCCCCTCCTAGTTTTAGAGATCCATCGAAGTACATTTTTCAATGGTCTAGGATGGCGTTTGGAGTAGGTTGTTGTATTTCAGTCCATTCCGCAATGAAGTCGGACAATGCTTGAGATTTAATTGCCTTTCTTGGTGTGAATTCTATCTTGAGTGCTCGAGTTCAAGCGCCCATTTTGAAATTCGTCTGTTGAGTCTCGGTTTCTTAAGATGTCTCGAGTGGAAAATGCATTACGACGACTACTTTGTGACCTTCAAAATAATGCCCGAGCTTCCTTGAAGTTATAAGTATCGCGTAGAGTAGTTTTTGCACGTGAGGATATCTCACTTTTGATACTTGTGAGTACTTCACTTATGTAGTATCTTGGCCTTTGTACTTTGTAGATGTGTTCTTGTTCTTCTCTTTCGACCACAATAGCCGTGCTTACTACTGAAGTAGTTGCAGTAATGTAGAGCATAAGGTCTTCATCTTTCTTTGGTGGTACTAATCTTTGGAGATGTCTTGATGTATGCTTTTAGCTTGTCGAAGGCTTCTTGTGCTTCTTCGTTCGAGGGTAAATTTATGCGCTTTCTTTAGTAATTTGAAAAAAAGGTAAGCCTTTTTCCCCAGTCTAGAGATGAATCTGTTGAGTCTTTGCCATGCATCTGTTAGTTTCTATAGATCCTTGATATCTATTTGGTGGGCTCATGTCGGTTATTGCCTTGATTTGTTTTGTGCTTGCTTCAATTCCTCTTTGGTGACGAGAAATCCGAGTAGTTGTCACGATGATACGCCAAATACACATTTGTTGGGGTTAAGTTTCCACTTCCATCTTTTGAGATTGTTGAAAGTTTATTGTAGATCTTCAATCGAGAGAATACGGGTTCTTTGTTTTGATGACTACGTCATCTACATATGCTTCCGCGTTTTTTCCAATTTGATCTCCTAGACAAGTCCTGGATTGCTCTTTGGTATGTTGCTCCGGCATTTTTTGAGTCCAAAAGACATTGTTTTGTAACAATAAGCGCCGAAAGGTGTAATAAAAAGAAGTTTTGCTTTGGTCTTCTTCTTTTAGTGCGATCTGGTGATATCACGAGTAGCAATCTAGAAAGGATAATAGAGCTGATCCTATTTGTTGAATCCACTATTTGATCAATTCTTGGTAATCCGAAAGGGTCCTTTGGACAGTGTTTGTTAAGGTCCGTGTAGTCGACACACATACGCCATTCATCGTGTTCTTTTTTGTACGAGTAAGGATTTGCCAACCCGATGCAGGTGTAAGATTTCTTTAATGAAACCTGCTTTGCTAGTAGTCGGGTTATTTCTTTTTTATTGCTTCCTTCTTGTGCGGTGAAAAACGTCGTAGTCTTTGTTTGATCGGTCTTGCTCTTTTGTTGACTTCAATTTTGTGCTCGGCCAACTCCCTTGGGACTCGGGCATATCTGGCTGGTTTCCGGGCAAATATATCCTTGTTGTCCCGTAAGAAGTTGGTGGCGCGAGTTCCTATTTGATAGGCGGGTGTGCGCTGATTGTGGCGGTCTTTGATGGATCACTGTTCCTAGATCAATCTTTTTGGTGCCCTCTCCTTCATCTGTGGTGAGTGTACTTTTTGTTTTTGGCTGGTATCTCTAGTTCTTACTGTTCTTATTTACGCTCTTTGCCGAGTTAATTTCACCTTGTATTTTTTGAGGATATCGTATTGCTTGTACATCGCATTCGTAGGCTCTTTTTAGGTCTCCTCGAGAGAGTACTCCGTGTGGTCTGGCATCTTGAGTAGTAGATATGGATAGTGTGGTATAGTCAAGAATTTCGCTAGTCTTTGGTCTTCCTAATATCGCATGGTATGATGATTCAAAATCGCAACTTCAAATTTGATGAGTTACGTCACGTAATTTGTGGGAGTTCCAAATATTCTTTGGAAGTGTAATCTGTCCAAGAGGCATAGCTGGTCTCCGGGTACTATCCCATAAAAAGGTACGCTTGTAGGTGTGATCATTTTTGAGAATTACGTTCCCATTTTCTTCGGGGTGTGCGCAAATATGATGTTGAGTCCTGCCCCCCATCGATGAGTACTTTGGTTCTTGTTATGGCGGCAATTGTTGGTCCGAGTACTAATGGATATAGCCCTGCGTTCCCAACACTTGTCCATTGGTCTTCCCGTGAGAACTGAATTGGATATTGTGACCGGTTTAAATATACGGGTGTTCTTGGCTCTGCTGCCATGATTATTCGCCAAGCAAGCTTGTCTTCTTGTTTGCTCCTAGAACCGGGTACTCCCGAGAATATTACGATCTTTTGTTGCTCTTGGATTTTGAAAACCGTTATCGGTTGTGTTGTCTTCTTCTTTTTTTTCTCTTTATTTTCTTCCTTGTCTTGTTTGTCCTTTCTCATATATTTTTCTTGAAAGATGCGACACTCCCCATTGGGTGGATTCTGTTGGATGATAGATGCATTTCATGTTTTCGAGGTCTTCAAATCTTCTTGCTTGGGGTAGAATTTCTTTCTTTCGGTGGATGCCACCATGTTGTCGAATATCTCTTTTTTGTTGTGGAATTCTTGTGCATTTGTCTTGAATATTCCATCTTCTCGAGTTGTCTTGACATCTCGAGTTGTCTTGATAACCCGAGTTGTTTTGGTTGTTCCATCTTGTGTTGTTTTGATCGTTCGAGTTGTTTCTTACATGCGTGTTGTTTCTCCTTTCCGAGTTGTTTTACATTTGTGCGGAAATCTTTCTCTTGTCTTCCCTTCTGGCTGTGATCATCTTTTCAACTGTTCTTTTGAATTCCTCGTTTGTCCGAGGGTTTTCCTTGCAGAAATCGTGAAACATCCATCTTACTTTTAGGCCGTATGAAAATGCTTCTATTACTTCTCTCTCGGTGATGTCATGTACTTGTGCTCTGAGTTCTCTAAATCTTCTATAGAAGTCTCCGAGACTTTCTCACGGATTTTGTTTTAAACCTTTCAACTCGGCTTGTGTTATTGGGTGGATCAAGTATTCACGCAAAATTCTCGCAAAATGCTTTTTGGAGGTCGCCCCATGCTTTGATAGATCCGGGTCGTAACTTATCGAACCACTGGAGTGGTAATGTTTCCAGGGCCATCGGAAAAAATAGTGCTTTTATATCGTCATCGCCTCCGGCTAGTTCTATAGATTGAGAATAAATCCTAAGCCATTGCATTGGTTCAGTCTTGCCATCATATTTTGAATGATTGGATGGTTTAAATTTGTGAGGTAGTTTTTTTGTGAGTAGTCTTCTGAAGCAAGGAAATCATCGGGTACTTTTTTCTCGTCCGTAGTCGGAATGCTCGGGTCGTCGTATTTTGAAATAATTACGTGGGGACTTTCGGGTGGTGTTGGAGATCTTCCCCCTGTTTTCCCCTTTTTTTTTACGTCCAATCGTGATGAGGAGCTCTCTTCTCGATGATTTGGAGTTGATAATCTTTCGAAAGCGGAAATCCTCCGAGTTCTTTGACTTGTCTGTTCGGATGATATGTGTCGGGGAGGTACTCGGTCGTCTTGTATTCTTTCTTGCAAATATCTACGAGTAGACTTCTAAGCCTGGCTTGTTCTTCACTTGGTCGTTGTATGGCGTCAATTTCATTAATTAATTCTTGTATTTTGTCGATAGGATCGAGCCTTGTCCTTGCCGCAGCTCGTCTTTCTTCGGCTTCTTTTTCGGCTCTTTTTTGATTGTACTCGGCTAGCTCTTCTTCATATTTGCGCCATGCTTCTCTTCGCTCATGAACTCGGTTCCTTCTTCCTCCTTTTTTCTTGTTTCTTCTTTCTCTTGCTGCTTTCGGCTATCGGTCTCTCCTTCTTTCGTGGACGGAATTTTTTGGAATATCGGCTTCGATTCTTCGATGATCCGTAGTCGGGTTGGATTTGGTGGTACTAGAGGTGCCTTATCATGAAGACTTCTTCGTGCATGTTGGGTGGATGGTCGAGTTCTTCTCCTTCTAGAGGTTTACCGTATTGAAAAGGAAGGAAGGTAGAGTACTTATCTTGTTTGAAGATGTTCCATTGGTCGAGGTCGTAAGATTCCATTGCCTTCGTGGTGATACTACGATATATTTGTGCCGAGTTGTTGAAACCGTAGTGAAAAAGAACTCGGCTTGTCTTGTATATTTGGGTTTTTAGCTTCCTCGTGAGCTTGAGTCTTGAAAAAAATCTCTTGTATCTTCGGCTCGGGTCCTTGAAGTAGTCGACCACGGAGAATTCCTTGTTCGTGCGCCTTGCGAGACCCAACCCGAAAACGAAGGTTGATCCCGGAGGAAAAATCATCATGTGTAGGTCCATCGAGCCTTTGACGTTGATTTCGTAGAAAAAGCCCCTACCCGGGCGCGCCCGGTATCGGTGTTTGACCACCGATAGCTGCCGCCACGGGTTCCCGCAGCAGTTGATTCGGACCTCGGCGAACGACTAGAACTCGGCGGTTTCACGTAAAGAGACACACGGTTTATCTGGTTCGAGCCCTCGTCGTCGAGTAAAAGCTCTACTCCAGTTGGCCTTGGCCTTTTGCGTTGGATTGATGTATGATTGTGTGTTATTCGTCTGTTACAAAAGAGGGTGCTCTGGCTCCTTTTTATAGGAGGAAAAGAGCCAGAGCTATGGTTTCTAGTCCTAGTCGGATGCATAGGAAGTGTTACGTTCGATTCTGAGAGGTTACTTTCTTTTCGTCTAACTTGGATGGTCCGTATTCTACTCAGATCCGTCCTTCTTGCTCTTGTCCTGTCGGGAGCCGTGCTGGTGAGTAGCCGTCTACGTCCCGTATCGACACTTCCATAAATCAGTTATTATAGAACTCAAGTAATAGAGAAGTATTTAGGAACCTTGAACTCTCCCGTTGTCCTCTCACTTTAGCTATTTACTCTTTTATCATAGAATTCTCTCGTGTGTGTCATATATGCATAATTCCTATCATCAATATATCGTTTACCCCTACTTTAATCTAGTTGGTGTATTAGTTAGTAGATATATGATGGTGAACTATCAATGTCTCTATCTATTGTTTTCCAGTGGTAAAATATAAATAACGATACGGAATACTCCCGGTAAAATGCTACAATGGTTTTCTGTGCGCTTGCGGAATCTTTCATATTTTAATTGTGCATAAGAAATACCAACAATCATCTTCGAAGACACTCGAATGCCGACAACAAAGACCAGGATGACGAGATCCCACTACATCATAGTGTGTATCCCTATATCAATAAACATGAGTCATTAATGGTGGTATATCGATGGTGTCTCTCAAGTCTGTGAACAATCATGGAAGGAGGATGGCACCCATAAGTCATTGGAGACGAAGCTCTCATGCAAGAACCAATGGAGTTCTTTCCTCATCCATCAAGACTATTTGGTGTATCATCAAACAAAAACAAACTTTCCACCCGCCGTTAGAAGACAAAGAAAAAACCAAGGAGGAACTTGAGTTTGCGGCTCAATGGACATCAACTCATCAACCCAAAACTAATGAAGATCAAGAAAGGTTGATAGAAGAAAATGCAACCATCTGCATCGTCATCTCCTAGATTAGATGGTGCGAAATAGGTCAAGATGAATATTATCAATGAGGAGCCTCAATCAATGAAACACTAAAAGAATCAACCTCAAAAGGACAAGATGGATGAACAAGGAGGATGAACCTGTCCAACCGATATCAAGTCTAAGATCTTAATAAGTTTGGTACAAGAAAGTATAATCATCCAGTCCTTCATCTCCATCATCAAACGAGGCACTCATCCAAGAAAAACCTACAAAGGAGAAGTCTGGATCGGCAGACTTAAAAACGACCGAACCTTCATCGGAAGGTAAGTTGGTAGTTATCCATATTTACTTCCTTGCATTGCATTCATTATTGTTTTAGCATGTTTACTTTTTCTGCACTAGCATTCCATCAATAAAAGGAAAAAAATATAATACATCCATTTTGCATTTAAAAGTTTAAAGCCCCATGTGAAACCCCTCTAGTGTAAAAGCTAAAGGAGTACTCACTGTGGTGGCCTAAAATAAAATAAATATAGTAAAGCATATTTTCTTTCTGCACACTAAAAAAATCCAAAAATAATCATTGAGCATCTTGCTGCAGTGTATGCACTATAACAACCTTTGAAAACTTCTCACAACAACCAAGTTCATGAAACGGCTAACCACTAATTGTTTATCCTAATCCGTTCCACGAGTTTTGGTGTTTTGTGAGATGTTTGTTTGCAGGATGACTCTAAGAGCTAGTCCACCTAGAAATCATCATCTATATCACTCGAAGTACACCTTCCCTACACACAGCTAACCACTATGTGAAGGAAGTAACTTCTTGTTGGATGAGATAAAGGTTACTGGCTACACCAGCTCTTGTAGGCATGAGCTCCATCGAGAGGACTGCTCAGTTTCAATGCTCAACCATGACAACAATCAGCTTGGGGGGAAGGCATCCCCTAGGTACCCGTGTAAGTGTACCTACGCGATTATTGAGTCAGTCATAAAAATAAAAAATACCAAAAAAATATGTGAGCACATGAAGGTTCACCATAGTATCTAAGAAAACCTAAAAATACCAAAAATATGTGGACACATGAAGGTCCATGCTTTTTAGAGTCTTTAGAGTCTTATATAGTATGAGTCTTGAAAAATGGAAAACCAAATAAAAAATGTTTGTCTAGATAGAGTCAATAAAATGAAGCTCTCGAGATGATCCGAAATGATGATAAGCTGCTCTGTTACAACACCTCCGAAATGCCTAGAGTTTAGACAAAAGCTTTCCCAAGTTTTAGCTCCAACCTGTTTTGACATGAAGATTTGCTCGAGCCGAAACTTGTGGGTTGCATATGCTTGAACTAAGTCTAGGTACCGATTGATAAGATTGAGAAAGTCCGAGTTGCTATCTATCTTGTTCTAAGTGACACTAGAGTTCTGGAGATTTATCTTTTAAAAAAAATACGAAAACATGATGAGTTCCTATATGACAAAGCTTACATTCCCACGAGCCAAACATGATGAGATAGGCTAGTTAAACTTCCACATATATGCTGCTTGTCATGCATTGAGTTTTGTCAACCTTTGTGACTCTGGTGAGAAAATTGTCATGCTCTTGAATCAAGATCCACCTCCATATGCACTACTCTACACTACATTAGGCGCAACAACATGCCATTCCACCTATATCCATTCCAAAAATGTTTTTCTCCTACCCTAGGAGAGAACACCAAAAATATTCTATTAGAATAGCCACCCCATAAATGCTCCAGTTCCTATTGCTATCTCTCCAAATCCCTAAGTGCCAAAAGGAGTGTTATAAGCTATGCAAAAAGATAATTAAAAAAAAGAGAGAGAGAGAAAAGGGAGAAGAAAAGAAAAACAACGGACAAGTGTCCAAATGCTGAAAACAGTGGGTGCATAGATACCCAACTCCCTGAGAAAAAAAGAGAGAAAAGATAGCTTATAACCTCTGGCTAGTGTTTAAGTCCAAAAGAGAGATAGGCATTTAAGGAGCTGAGTAGAATTAGGTTCCACCATATATCCACCATATCCATCCACTTATACGTCTTGATTCAACTGCATGACTCGTTTCTCCATGGATCCATTGTTTGACTCTACAACACATGCATTGCAAGTTTGCTCTTCCAAATTTTCTCCTTACCTATAAGCTCCACATAAGCCTTAGTTATAGGATGAAAAGAAAGGCAACCATCATCACTGCCTTGGTGAGAATCCACAAATACCACACATATTAAGAGACTTGAGAGTGTCATACATGGGAAGCTCTGAATTTTATTTCAAATCCTCTAAAACCTCCAGAATGATAGTTGAGCGAAGAGCTTGAGACATAGTGCTTGGGTGGATCTTTTGTCTGCATCCAAGTACTCAAGGCCCAAGAAAGAGCTGATAAGCCCCATCGTCAAAGGTAATATGAGTAAGTTTGAAAGTCATTTCAGTTATTGCTTAAGCTTGGAGGAGAATTTTTTTGTCCGAATGCAGGTATACTTTTGAGGAGTTACTTCAAGGTTGCGATAATGCTCTAAGAATTATGAATATCTATATCTGTTTTGAAGTTTAGCTTTGCTAAGGGACTAGCAAAGGTTAAGCTTAGGGGAACTTGTTGATGGTCACTAATATCAATTATAACCCATCAATTATCATCAAACATGACATGAAAAGAACCACGAGCATAGGTATAGGGTCTTGATCTAACGAGTTCATCGAGTTCTGGTGAATCTATGTTTCTACAGGTACATACTGGAAAAGCTATCAAAGTTGACCAATATGACAGTATAAAAGTATCTCAAATGATAGATTAGAATGCACCATTGCGACGGGCTCGTCGAGACGATCGAAAAAAGACATATCATTTGCCATATTTGGAGTCGGGTGAAAAAGATATCGCACACTGAGGCGGCACTGCGCAAGGAAGGATCTAGAAGACACCAGAAACCACCCTGCGGAAGATGGGGCCCACCTGTCATAGGGGGAGACCGGCCAGTCCCACCCCCAGACCGGCCGGTCTGGCATTTTGGCCATTTTGGCCCAGCTTCGGCCCATGGGATCCACCGCCTTTAAGGAAGAATCTCAGCCGCCCGCCGATGTCGGTTTGATCTAAGGGCTAACGTTAATCGCTCGGGTCTATAAAAGGAGCCCCAGACCCCAGGGGGGAGGCATCCCCTGGAAACCCTAATTCATTATTTGTTGGGATCCATTTGAGAGGTGTCCTTTGAAAGGATCACACTCTCATAGAGATCAACACACCAGGGAGATTAGGGCTAGACTCTTCAATGTAATAGTTGAGTAACTTGAGAGCTAGGGTTGAGAGGCTTCATTCCGGATCTCGCCGTGGAGCCTTGGAGGCTAGACTCCTTTGTGGGGAAAGCCGAACCTCGGGATAAATCGTGTCCCGCGTGCTTGTTGTGGTGGTAGCATCGACTACCCTTGTTATTGTGTTCTTTGTATTCTCTATTGCTTATTTGGTTGTAGGAAGAAGAACTCAATCCAAGAGGTGATTTCCAAAGGTGTGGGGAAAACGTTTCCATCATCAACATCATCTAGAAGGGTGTGGTAACTTGTGTAGTTGAAATCACAACTCATTTACTCTGATTTACTAGTTGTAGGACACCCAAAGTTCAAGTTGGTTTACAATAGAAGTTTTGGTCTTGTACCGAAACTTCTGCTTCAAACTACCGGAACTTCCGGTGAGCACTTAACTTCCGCAAATTGAGTTTGTGAATTTCAGGATTCAAAAATACACCTATTCACCCCCCTCTAGGCCAATTAGGTCCTTTCAATTGGTACCAGAGCTTTGGTCCCTCGGATTGACGCTTCACCGCGTGAGGAGTAACTTTGGCCAAGATGGACCCGGACACAATAAAGACTCTAGTAGAGCAAATCACCGCTCAACTCGCCGAAAAGCTCCAAGTGCAACAAAAGGAGCAAATGGACAAGATGCAAGAGCAACTCGACAAGATGAAGGAAGCAATAGAGAAGGCAAATGCGGAGTCGACAAATGATGGTGGTGACAGGACACCAAAAGCTTATGCAAGAACTAGCTATGACTATGGGTCATCAAGTAAGGGAAATAATCCAAGCATGCCAATAGTCAATCCCGGCAAGCCACCTCAATTTGATGGTGTGAGATATGTTGATTGGGCTCATAGGATAAAGTTGCATCTTATAGCCGCAAGGTGTTGGGAAGTGGTGGAAGTTGGTGTGAATGTTCCTCAAGATGCTAGTGAGTGGACACCTGATAATCAGTCATCTGGAAGGAGACTGGTTATCAGGTAGAAATAGCTTAATGGTTCTATTCAGCGCGTCTATCACAGCGCCGTGATGACGTAACCAATTCATTCCAAGGATCACATCTATATTCTGATCCTTCAGTACTATCAGATTCGTGGGATAGAGATACCCACCAAGAGATATAGGGACCTGATATACCATTTCCTGTGTGTGTATACGCCCTCCTGGCGATTGCACCAAAAACTCGTCTTTAATTTCTTTTATAGGGATTTCATGTTTTGCAACAAAAGTATGGTTGATAAATGTATGCGATGTACCAGAATCAAATAATGTAATTGCAGGGTGACTGGCAACAGGGAACATACCCATTAGAACAGTTCTCCTTCCAGAACATCTCCGGTTTGAACGTGATACACACGCCCGGGTTTCTTCCCGGCATTCATCTTCGGGACATGCTGCGGTTTACCCCCGCCTTGACTCTGATGTTGCTGACTGCCCGACCCTTGTTGAAAATTGGAAGTATTTCTTTTGGGATAGGGGCAATATCGGGCCAGGTGTCCGGGCCTGTCACAATTGAAACACGGACCAAAGACAGTGGGAGAATTTTGGGAAACTGGTGGATTTGTGTTTCGAACACCCTAGGTGTTTGGCTGTTGGGGATAGGTTACGGCAGCAGGGCGAGTGTACACTGTTGCCTTTGGGCTTGCTGCTGCTGTTGTGGATAGTGATAGGATTGATGGCTTTGCTGGTGCTGCGGATAGCGGAACGGCTGGCGGTTATACTGAGTGGGATGAAAGATAACCCTCTGGCATTTTTGGATTCGGCTAGACGGTCTAGGAAAAGCACGTCTCTCTTTATTCTTCTGTTTTAGCAGGGATCTTTCATAGGATATTGCAATATCCACTGCCTCATAGAATGTGGCATTTGGATTTGCAGTAAGGTGGGTTTCAATATCACTCCTTGAACCCCTAACAAAATATTTCTTCTTCTTGCTGTCAGTATCCACATGCTCAGGTGCATACTGTGACAGATGACTGAACATATTCGCATACTGCACCATTGATCGACCACTCTGCTTCAGTGCCAGGAACTCTTCCATCTTTGCTTGCATCACCCCGTCAGAAATAAAATGCCTACGGAATGCATCTTGGAACTTAGACCAAGTAATTTGCTGACCGACTGGCTAACGTGCAAGAAAGTTTGCCCACCATGCAGATGCAGGGCCCCTCAACTGTTGTACGACAAACTTAGGTTTTAAAAGGTCTAGACAACCTACTAACAAGTCAAACTTCTGATCTATAACACGGAGCCAATCATTAGCCTCTAAAGGATCCTCGGCTTTGGTAAACACTGGCGGACGGGTCTCTGTGAAGTCCGCATACGTGATCTCGTCGTGATTACGACGACCATGATTCTCATATGGTGCATTTTGATTGTGCTGACCCATTTCCCGCAACAGACGGGAATTTTCAGTAGTAGCATTTACCAGGGCTACCACTGCTTCAGCTAAAGACTGTGGTGCTGGTGGTGCCTGCGGGACCTCACCTCCCTCATGTGAAGAACCAGCATGAGTATTGCCAGACATCTGTTATAGACAAGATCATATTTATTCACAAGCAGATTTATTGAACTTTTAAACATTAGTACAAACTGGTCACACATGGGTTCACTTATTCATGTTACAGGTCCGCTCGTAGGCAGGACATACCCAGGTTGACTACTTAGCATATAAGGATAACTATATTACACATCCATCTCAGGGAACTCAGGCATCTGACTCATTGCCCGCGACTGACTCACGGTCCTCGTCTGCCTCGGACTCTTCAGTCAGTGACTGGTACACCTCCGGTGACTCCACGGAACCAAGGTCATCCGCGGCTACCTGCTGCTGGTACAGGGGATTGTGGAGGTTGTACTGATGGTGGATCTCCTCGTGTAGGGCGGCATTGTACGCTTCGAGATCATCCACCTGTGCCTGCAACTCTTCAATGTAGTCGTATCCATCGTTCCTTTAGTTCATTGCACCCTCCAGCTCATGCTGAAGACAGGCAATGGTCTGCTGGAGCTTGTGGATGGACTGAAGATCCTGCTGCTCCTGCTTTAGCTGATCTGCTAACTCGGACTTCAACATGTCATTTTCGACGGTCGCCATCAAGCGATCCTTGGTGACAGCAGCCAGCTCTGCAGACAATTGGGCTATCTTCTGCTTCTTGGATAGCTTCTTCTCAGGCTTTGGCTCGCTCGGTCCGGCCTCAGCATCATTGTTGCGCGGTGCCAATTGGTGACGTGGCACACCCTTCGAACCGGTCATCTTGTGAGCAGTCTGCTTGGTACGGGCCATCCTGTAGAAAGTAGGGATAGAATCTACAAGATTGAGAGCCTTAAGGTTAGCAAGAATATGATTGATTTTACTTAGCCCAACCACTTTTTATCGGGGATATGATTTTAAACATGTTAATTAAGCATGATGCATGATCGAACCTACGGATCAAGTAAAAGACATTTTAAATTACCATAGGCATATTTTTAGTAATATAGGGCAAAAAGAAAATAACATGATACTCCGCTTAAGACTCCTTTAAATAGCACCGGTAAAGACTACTAGAAAGAATTAAGACGGAGCGAAGCAATTTGGAATAAACCACCTTTAACTTTTAGATCCAAAACATTTAAAAGTTTTTAAAAAAGTAATCTTGTGAGTATCTTTGTAAGTACCGCTCTGATACCCCCTGTGGCAGAATCTTCTAAATTATATGGCCCACAAGCATCTGACATTGTCCCTAAGACCTCCGTCGGCTATGCTTGTACACCATATAACTTAAAACGTTCCGTCGGGTGGATCCCCAACAAACCACGATTCCTCCGGGATCGATACTTACAGAGACATCACAGTATTACAACAGTTTTTATACAAAATACCAGAGTAGCGGAAGACTTACAATAACTTAATTTACAACTCAGTTTTAAAACTTATACAAACCAGTGTATTATTATTACAAAACAGCAGAAGTATCATTACTTAACCTTATTACAATCACACAACGAAAGGTGCCCTGCCCACGAGCCACACAACCTACTCCTCGTCAGATCCTTCCTCGATAACCGTCATGCAACAAGGGTCGTAGCACACTTGCTCACACGGTTCACCTGCAACAGGGGTTTAACAAACCCTGAGTACCAAAAAGTACTCCCGCAAGACTTACCCGACTAAAAAATTGGGGAGAAGACTCGGGAATCTTTGGCTAATAGGAATCAAGGTGAGGCTTTAGCAAGATCAAAAGACACCTTTTGCGAAAAAAGAGACTAAGCCAGTCCTTACTATAACAATCACTTGTCAAACATGTAACGAATTCAAAACTTTCTAGCCTCATAACTTCCATCATTACTACGATGCCGGGACTCGGATCAAGTCTCCCATATCGTGGAGCAACGACGATTCGAATCGCTTTATATACCAAATTGGGGCTTCCTAGTTACACGATGTATGCGGGACCAAATATCTTACATACATCAACTCAACGCTCGAATTTCTCCATACCAGAACGGGTCCTAGCCGTGAGAGTACAGTACACCACCTCCCTACGCCGTCAGTATGTCGACGGTGCGCTCGTAGGATGGGTACAACACTACTTTCTGTTCCCCGTTCTCGTCATGGATAGTCCAAGCGGAGCTTACCGCCATTAGCATGCGACTAGTACTATCTAATAACCTCATGATCCCAGGGCCAAACAACGGACGGTCCTTAACCGACACAAGTGGACGACACTACACCAGGGCACTAGCCCATCCTGGTGCAAGTTACTCTACCGACGTCTCGATTTACTCATCATGTCCTTGTTGCGTATCCTTGACCCGATCAAAGTGAAGGGATACCAACAAGAAACATCAGGTTTTTCACTTTCTCAAAATGATCAGTTATCACACCTTTAAAAACATTTCATAAAGCCTATGCTATTAGCAGAGCTAAGCATATACTAAGCATTTTCAAAATCAAAATAGGTATCCAAGATAATATATCAAGGTACGGTAAATGCATCAAAGTAGGATATCACACAACTCCTAACACCTAATGCATCGTATCATAAACATAGAATATAAAGAGCTTTCGAAATTCAAGGAAGGGTTTAATGCATCCGGGGCTTGCTTTGGGGCTCGATGAAGTTAGGCTCAGTGATGGCACTGCCGAGATCAGGACCAATCTCCTCACACTGATAACCTTTCTCAGAGACGGGAGTCGGATCAACCTCTTCTTCAAATGGCACAACTACACGATTGAGATGCATGATTACAATGCAAGAATAAAAGGAGCATGCGATAATGATGCAACGATAACTAGCTTATCTTGAGTACAACTTTCCTTCACGGTAAGGTTGCACTACGGAAGTATAGCTAGTGTCGACGACGACGGACTAACGATGCTTAATCAACATAAAATGCCAAAAGTCATTAGGGTTAATGACCTAGAGTCATCACTCAATCCCAAAATCAAGCAACCCTAATAGTGATTAAGATTAATTACAAATTTATTAACCATTTTTACAGTTGTTGAAAGCCACTAATGAACTTGCTAACTAGAGATTAATTAAACCCCAATTAAACAAGAGATTAATTAATTAAACATTAATTAACTAGGGTATTAATTAAGCATAAAATAAAAAAATTAGTTAAAACATAATCAAACTTTATAATTAAGATCATTATCATCTAATTAGCATACAAAATAAATTTCATGATTTTTGGACTTATATTTTAATTATTAAAAATCATGAAATTTGCATTTATTAATTAAAAGAGCAATTTTAACTATAGCTAAAAGTTATTGAAAATGTACAGTTAGCATTTTTCTTGTGTAGAGCACAATACAAGGATCACACACATATTTTTAGTTTATTTTTAACTGCCCAAATTAAATTGGTACAAAAAGATGAAAAACAGCCCTAGAAAATAAATTTGGAAAAAGGAAAAGCATTTTTCCCTTGGCTTTGGGCCTCATCATGCGGCAAGACGGCCCGCTCGGCCCATTCTCCCGCGCGGCCCAGCTTTGGCGCGTGACTCTCTCTCCCCTCTCTCTCCCCCGTCGTCCTCCTTCTCCCTCGGCCGAACAGGAACGGCGGCGCGGCTGACGGCAAAACTCGCCGTCGGTGAACCTTCCAACGAAACCAACTGCACCGACATCTTCCTCTCACCGAACCGCACCCAACGAGCTACTTCTCGACCCTAGTTGACCACCGGAGCACGCACAGCGACAGCCATAGCGGCTCGACGGCGTATGGCTCACGGCGGCCGACCGCACCGGAGTCTTTCCGGCGAAACCGATTACACCAGCACCCTAAGTGTCGTCAGGCGAACACGATACGACCCGAAAACAACTCCAAGCAGCACGGGAGGCATGCAGCGACGCGCACGGCGACAGCGGCACGACAGACCTTCTCGGGGAGATGTCGTCCCGGCTAAACGACGGTGACAACAGCGCGACCAAGACCCTAGGTAGTTTCAGGAGCTCACCACGACTTCAAAACACGGGCGTGGAAGTGGGTGGAGCAAGGTCGACGGCGGTGACCGTGACTGTGGCGGCGTGAACTGGGGTTTACGGCGGTGTTCTGGCTCGTCGGGAACTTCTCTGTGCAAACGGACAAGCCGACTGTGATTAGCAACCAACGGTGAAACTAAAACAAGTCAGGGATTGAGTTGATAGGCACGGGGTTGCCCTGACCAGGGAAGGATGGCTGACGGCGGCGGTTCGGTCGGAAAGGAAGAAGATGATGATGTCCGGGGGATTTAGTGGATGTCACGGGCTATGGCTTGGTTCTTTGCAGTCGCAACAAAGTTGCGGAATTGCTTGCGAAAGCAATTGGACAGAGGGGTCGTGTTGGCTGAGAATTTCACCGGTGACCCGAGAGAGCAACGGTGGCGGTGAGGAAGAAGAAAAAGGAAGATTGGCGGCCGGCACTAGCTTTTATAGGGCAGAGATGGCGCGGTGAGGTGACGAGCAGCTTTGCGGCGATGGCGAGGTGGACGGCGACGCGTGAAACCTGGGGAAGTCGCGGGAATTGCCACGGCGGCCGGCGGTGACTCACGGTATGGGCGGGAAGCAAGGTGTCCCCCCCCCTGTGCAACATCAGAAAGAGATCTTTTCCTCCCCTTTTTCAAAATTACATTCAAAAATTGAACTGTACTCAAAATTTTCCAAAAATACAGATTGCTCAAAATTTTATGCTGTACAACTTTCATTAAAGAAGTTTTGTCAAATTCGAAATAATTTTTGAACTGCATTTCAAATTTGAAAAGAAAGCAAAAACCCTAACTTGAAGGAATTCAAAATTACTTTTAAATTTTGAATAAAAGATGAAAATCTTCCAAAATAGAAGTTGTCCCATTTTTTAAGATCTACAACTTTTATTTAGAAAGTTTCTCATGAAACCAAATAGATTTTGAATTGGATTTTAAAAGTGCAAAATGGGATATTTTCCAATTTACTAAACTTTTGAAATTAGTTTAAATTTTATTCAAAAACTTGAAAAACTTTATATACCAAACTTGTAGAGCTCAAAGAGATGTAGAATCTATATTTTTGAAGTTTTCCCAAATTTTGAATATTTTGAGATGAAATTGAGAAAGGGGCAAAAGGCTTTTGAATTTTAAGCTTTTGAAAAGGATTTTCAAATTAGACTTTTGGGCAATTAATTAATGGTGTTGTGGTACTTTTCAAACCCAACCAATAGCATACTTTCAAAGTACCAAGTCCATACTTTGAAATGGTGCCAAAGTTTGGTAACTTTTATTAACAAAATTAATTATGGTTAGCTCCTCAAAATTGAAAGTGATATTCAATTTCCAACACTTAGCCATTTCTAACTAGAGTTGGAATTTGAATTCCAATTTCAATTATGATTCTTTTTTGCATCATTTGACTTATAAAACATTTTTAGAATGTTAATCATAGTTAGCCAAACACTTTTACACACCAAGGTTGATTTTAGTTGATTGCTTTTATAATCAAAATCAAACATGTGGGTGGAATTTAAATGATGTATACATACACATAGGATAAGAGCTCAAACAAACCCTAGAATTGTAAACTTATTTTAGTTATACTTTTTAGGGTTTTCTAATCATGAATGCTCATGCGATGATGATGATCACATGGCAGGTTTAGGTTAACGTAACACCAGAGGTGTTACAAAAAATTCAGGTGTCGTTCGCTTCCTTGCGTTGTCACGTGAGCTAGACGAAAAAGGACTTTCTTGTGTTGTCACATGGGCTAGACAGAAAAGGACTCATGAGGACTGGACAGAAAAATAAGAGGATGCGGGACAAAAAAGAAAGGGAAAAATGCATGGTTAGTCCATTAATTTATGAGGATACGTCGATTTGATCCATCCGGGGCACGATCACGCTGGCCATTGTCCACTTCCCACGCCACGACATCATGCTCTGTGGCCCAACCACCGCCACCGGCGATGACTCAGAATATGACAACAGTAGTAATGCTGGAGATTACATGCTCCTCAAATGAGAAAGGAATGGAATGGGGAACCGCAAGTGAAATGTGTACATAGTACAACATGCAATGGTGGTCTTGTCGGTTGATTTATTTAGCAAGCGACAAAGCCATGGTTTGTTTCAGGATCAGGCCAGCATGGATAGAAATGTAGTAGGTCCAGTAGGTCCGTCCATCGATGACCTGCACATAAAAAGGTAGAGATGGATCGTAGGCGTATAATCGTAGGTTGTTTATGTGTGGCTGCGCATTGGCAACAGCGTGTCTTCTGTTTGGTTTGTCGTTTACGTGTGCCTGCCGCATTTGCAACTGCACGTTTTATGTTTGATTTGTTTCCAAGATGGCAGTGACGGTGGAGGAAGGAGTCGTTGTCCCTGTCCCTGGCGAGCCGGACGATGGCAGTGACGGCGTCCGCGTGCCCCGCCCTCACTGCAAAGTGGAGCGGCGTATCCTGCGACGAGGTCAGCTAGGAGAGGAGGTCCTGGTCACCACTCATGAGTTCATCACGGCCCAGCTCGGCGATGAGGCCGCATTGGCCCTGCCCGGCGGTGATATGGAGTAGCGTGCTGCGGTCCGCGGTCACCTCGCAGGTGTCTGAAATATGAAATCCAAATTTAACTCAACCATTCAGGATTTAATTTGCTTGGATTAGTCCCCATACGGAACAAGAAACTCCATGCATGAGCATGACTGTTCTTCTCCAGATCATCACTGCTTACGATTTACGAGATGCATCTTTGCCGAAATTTCCAAAGGGATTAAATGGAAGGCTAGATGTACCATTTGCTGGCGCTACTGCTAGGGATGACCGATCTTTTCGCGCCACCAGCAGCGCTGCTTGTCCACTTCCGGTCAGGATTGATCCTGATGACCTCCTCTGTCCGTCCCTCAAACACGCGCGGCGACATAGAGTTTGGAGACATGAACAGTACAAGCTAATAGAACTGGCACATATGGACTAATCCATGTAGAAACTTGTGAAAATGAGAGGAAAATAATTATAGATCCAAATAATGCGAAATTATTTTTTTTACATTCATAACTTTATCCTCTACCTGTGAAAGATATGTTTGCACATCTATACTATAAATATTAATAAGTACTAACAAAGTTTGTGTAGGTATCTCTAACAACGAGGAGGGAGCTCAAAAAAAAAAAAACGTGAGAATCAATGAGATAGGTATGTTGCATTGCCTATAGCAATGAGCAGGAGGAAGTTTGGTCCAAAAAACGTCGTTTGGTTCATTTAAAGGCCAAGGCTCATTCAAATCCAGCTAATAAGAAGGAGCAAAGCTTGCTGGACAAAAAATCATAAGAATCGTTGAATAATGTGAAATTAATTTTGTTACATTCAATCACAAGGAGGAAGCTTTCTTCATTTATTATAATGAATAATTTGCTGCATATTTTAACTGAGGATTTCATTTTTCCTTTCCTATATCTGAAAGATTAAAAATTTGTTCAGTTTGTCGTTTGAAGTGAGAAGAAGCTAATGATCAAATTAATTGTGAGTCAAGGATTCCATAAAAGGAACTATTACTATTGTTAAAAATTTGTCATTTGAGCTACCCACTTCCATTTCTGTTGTTTATAATTTTGGAATGGAGAGGAGGAGACAAAGGGAGAGGGAGAGAGGGAACGACAAGGTTTTAGAGGTAGTTTCTTGAACCATCAAGGATAGTTATTATATGTTTATCCAAAATTAGTGAATCATGCAAATGTCCTATTTTCAAAACCATGTTTACTGAAACATGCTCTTTTGAGTATGTTCAGTAGTTGTTAACTGAATATAAAATGTACTCTCTCAATACCTATCAAACTTTACGTTTTGGATAAAGTTTGAGTCAAATATTTTTTAGGGGAAACAGGAGGGGGTAAAGCCCCCTACTGTGCTTTTATTCAAGTATAAACTATCAATAACTTTTAAAATATTTAGTTTGAAAAGATGAAACTTACATGTATAGATTCATCTTGAAATCTACTTTATAAAAGTAATTTTATTATTAATTTTCTTTATATATTTTAATAAAAAATAATATATAAAGTTAGGTTTTGGAGACCGTGTTTTTATCAAAACGTCAAATTTTATGAGTATGTTGGAAATATGAGTTAACAAGTCAGCAATATGTAGTATTAACTTCAAAGTTATTGTCAAACCGCCAAAAATGATATTCAGCTATTTCCTTGTGACCATGTATAACCACGTGTTTACTTAAGAATAATATGTTTTGTTTCTTTAGAGATGACTTTTTATCTATTTAGTTATTAAAAAAATATAAACTTCTTAAAAGTAATAATATTTTATAAACACGCGGACACGCACATGTATTTCTACTAGTTTAAGAAACATGGGGAGTAATCACCTAAGGATGGCAGCTGTTGGCATAGCGGCCGGGCTGACGATGCGTGCATATGATCCTACATCTTATATTATTATTATCTTATATAAAATAGAAAACACATGTATATGCTGTTGCTATATATACTCCCTCCGTCCCTATTTAGATGTCGCCATGGGATACGTGCCATAAGTTTGACTTGATTTATAGAAAATATGTACAATATTTATATCTCCAAATAATTTTGTTAAAAAACTAGATCCAAATATCTTTTCGATGATACTAATTATGATACTAATCAATGATATTTATTATTTATTAAAATTGTCAGCATTTGTTTCTCGGGAAGCGAAGCGACAAGTATCTAGGGACGGAGGGAGTATATATGACTCCATGGATGTTATTTGGTGAATGAATCAGCAAGCAGAAGCAGTTCGATTCCACCTGCGGTCGCAACCTCCGAGATCGATCGAGGACGAGGATGCAGTCATCGGTGGTGCAAGTGGTGTCGAGGCGCACCGTGACGCCTCCGCCTCGGCCTCGCGAGCGCATCCCGCTCACCACCTGGGACCTCTCCTTGCTCTCCGCCGACTACATCCAGAAGGGCCTGCTCTTCGCGCCGCCGCCCTTCTCCACCCTCACCCACCTCGTCGACCACCTCCAGGCCGCCCTCGCCGGTGCCATCGCCACCTACTACCCCGTCGCCGGCCGCCTCGCCATCGACCAGCACCGTGACGACGAGGGCCGCGTCGTCGATTGCTCCGTGTCCGTCGACTGCGCCGGCCAGGGCGTCGAGGTCCTCGAGGCTGTCGCGGACGGTGTCGCAGTCGCCGACGTCGCCCCTCCCGACGCCGATCTCCCAGAAGTCATCCGGTCCTTCTTCCCGCTCAACGAGGCCATCAACTACGACGGCCACGAGCGCCCGCTCTTCGTCGTCCAGGTCACCCAGCTCGCCGACGGCGTCTTCGTCGGGTTCGCGCACAACCACGCGCTCTCCGACGGCACGGCCTTCTGGAACTTCGTCAACGCGTGGGCGGAGATCGCACGGGCCAGGCTGTCGTCGTCCCCGGTCGTGCTCGCGTCCCGCACGCCGCCGCGTTTCGAGCGCTGGTCGCCCGACGCCGAAGGTGGTGGCGCGGCGGTGCCGATCGTGCTCCCTTACGCCGACCTGGAGGGGCTCATCGATAGGCCGGCGCTGCAGCCGCCGCCACGGAGGGAACGGATGCTGCACTTCTCGGCGGAGTCCGTGGCGGCCCTCAAGGAGCGCGCGCACGGCAGGAGCTCCTGGCAGCCGGGGACACGGCCGGGGCTGCCGCCGTGACAAGTTTCCAGGCGCTGAGCGCGCTGCTGTGGAGGTGCTTCGTCCGCGCGCGGGGCACGGCGCCGGACCAGGAGGTGGTGCTCCGCGCGTCCGCCGACAACCGCGCGCGGCTCCGGCCGCCGCTGCCGGCGGAGTACTTCGGGAACGCCATGAACGCCGTCTCCACGGAGGCGGTGCGCGCGTCGGAGCTGCTGGCGCGCGGGCACGGGTGGGCGGCGGCCGCCGTGGGGGCGCGCGGTTGCGGCGCACAGGGACGCGGACATCCGAGCGCTTGTGGCAACCTGGGCGGCGAAGCCGGGGCTGTCTGCGTTCAGGCTGTTCGACCCGAACGCCATGTTTATCAGCAGCTCGCCCCGGTTCGACATGTACGGCTGCGACTTCGGGTGGGGGATGGCGCTGGCGGTGCGGGGCGGCAAGGCCAACAAGTGCGACGGCAAGGTGGCCTTGTTCCCGGGGCGGGCGGGGGGGAGGCAGCATCGACGCGGAGGTGGTACTGACGCCGGAGCACATGGTAGCGCTGGAGCAGGACGACGAGTTCTGGGCTGCCGTGTCGCCGGACGCGCAACCGGAGGAGAGGAAATATTGAATCAAGGAAGCTTTTGCATTGCGTCGTTATTACTAGCTGCTACTGCCGCTGCTGCTACACTATGGCCGCAGGGTTGCGTGGGAAATAAATGGGAATGTCTATGATTATCTTTTCTTGTGTGTTATTGTTGAGTCTTTTTTTTTACAAGATTATTGTTGAGTTGAGTCTTTTTTTTTTTTCTTTTTACAAGATTATAGTTGAGTCGTAAGAGGTGCCTTCGGCTTTGAGGTAACAATAATTGGTTAACTTGCAATAAGGTATGTTTGAACTCGAGATTTTTAGAAATAAAGCATGATACGTACAGTGAAATGAAGGACCGGCTTTGATATCTCCTGGAGTGGCAAACTCAGACTTAGTCCAAGCCACTTATCCTTCTGTCAGTAAGGTGGTTCCCCGCATACACAAGGCAATCTCCCACACTCAAGGATAGTTGCCATACCTCGACAAACCGAACAAAAGGTTTAAAAGCTGCTCTTGACAAGGAATAAGAGTAGGATGTGAAGTTCTTACTCCATCCGTCCCAAATTATAAGACGGTTTGACATAATCTAAATATATAATAGATATATTTAGGTACATAGCAATAGCTATGAATTAAAAAAGCCAAAATACCTTATAATAATTTGGAGCAGAGAGAGTGCATTTAAATAAAAAAAAATAGGTTGTGATCAATGCACAGGACTCCAATAATAACATGTTTTATGTTGCATGCGCCGACCAATCCGATAAATTGAAAATCAGTATAATGAATGCCACCCCAAATAAAATCCTAACTGCATTTCCAATAACACCTTGGTTTATCAACCAAGTGTATCCCTACATGATTTCTTTTAACAGCCAAATGCACCGGTGCCTACTTTTCATCCCAAAACAACGTATGGGCGAACCACTAACAAACACGAAAAAGGGCTACAGGCTACCTATACAAAGTTACAAACTCCTATGGTATGCGACTGCTATCAAAAAACTAGATATACAAAACATTACACATCGGAGAGGTTTTCGCGTGATTAGGATTTTCCTGCTCGTTGCTGCTTCATGCTCGCTCTCCGGGCTACATCCCACGGCTTGTGTGGCACGCCAACGCCTTGCTGCGAGGCGAAGAATGACTCAGATCCTGGGGAGTCAAAGGCAAAGCCAGTGTGCTTTGATGACTCCCGGGGGAGCATCGAGATCATGTAGCTTCGCTCTTCCTCTGCGCTTAGGTGGTGTTTTGAAATCAAGAACAGGTGGTGGCTTGATGCTGGTGTGATTGTGAATGGGTCAGTCCTAGCTGCAGGAGAACAATTATGGTCTGAAAACGGTTTTGTCCAAGATCAATGCAGTACTCATAGAGCTGTCTTTTGGGTTGATATAAGCTACAAATCCATCCATGCCACCAATAGGTTGCATATTGATCTTTGATCCAGGCATTTCAGCTCAGTGTGCCAACTTGAGGGCAAGCAAAATTTTAAGTGGAGGGGAATGTCAGAGACTGGACCGATGGGTCATGGGCTTCCAGCTGGGCCACGACATGGGCTTCCAAGTGCTTCCGTGGGGACAGGTCAAGGGAATAAAGGACCACAAGGCATGCTGGGACACAGCCATCGAACAAGAACTGAAACGTGTCATCTTCTTCCTTCTGTCAAAGAGCCCTTCCTGCTATAGTGCTGTTCTTGGTCCTCCTCTCTGATTCTTGCTACTCCCAATCTAAACTCCCTCTAATTCTTCCTTAATTGTACCATAAACTCTTGTAATTGCTGATTGCGGTCTAGGATCGTAACAAAATGTGGCAATGAGTGGACATGAGAGGAGCTCCATACCCGACTTGTAGGAGGAGCGAAGTCTTGTAATTTGGTTTATGCTTAGGTTTATGCTTGTTAAATGTAAATAAATTTATAACTAAGATATACATGATCCAATGAGTATCAAATTTTTACTACAGCTCAAACATATAATAATAAGCACACCATAAAAATGTCACCATATTTCAATAATAAAAATTGTGGCTATGAATTATTCCAATTAATTATAGAAAAAAATAGATCTAAAATTACATTAAAAATTTTATACTAAAGCATACCATATTATATGTTCATTGTGTAGATCTGCTCGTGTGGTGTCCAACAAAATTAGATTTTCTATTTTATGATTTTTCTATGATTTACTATGATATTTTTAAACATTCAGCCAAAATAAATGAAAAAGAAACAGACAAAACCACATTACTGTAATAAAACCACCGTTCAAAACCGCTTCAGGGGAGTTATTTGACTGGTTTTGAAAAGTTCAAGGGATATAATATACGGTTTTGTAGTTGAGGGGCTTAAGTAGTCCACCCCCTAACTGAAAATATATTTCACCCTAGTTTTTTATTAAATTTATTTAGAGATATAAATATTACATATATTTTCTATAAATTAAGTTAAACTAGAGTCATGTACACCAACGACGACGAGTATAGTGCATTAGTACGTGAAGTGTAATCGACAAATTCCCCCTCTCTAGGTACATCAGTGTCCGTTTATCGCTGCCACCACTGGACCTCTTTCGTCCTCCCCTCTTTCTTTTTTGGGATAGCTATGAACAAATCAGCATGGATAGACTTCCAAGCATTTATTGACACGCTTAATTTGGTTGTTGATTTGATGATGGCATGCAAAACTAAGATGAAGATCAATACCTGACAAGGTAAACAACTCCTGCCAGAGATTGCTAGTAAAGATGGGGTCATGGTAAAAAAAAGAATAATCAAAATCTAATGTAGTCCATGGAGTTTTATACACTTTCAAATCAATAAAGGGACGTTTCAAAAAAAATCAATAAAGGGACGTTTCAAAAAAAAAAAATCAATAAGGGGATGTAAAAGTAGTATGAAATGAGAATACTTGGAAGGCTTCGGTAATTGTTGATTACCGTACCTTTTTGTATGACTTTTCTACTTCATCTAATAGACATGTTCGTGAAAAGAAGAATACTTTGAAACATTTCACGGTAGTAAAGGAATGTGAAAGTGGTATGAGATAAACATACTCCCTTCGTCCCATAATAGAAGTCTTTCTCGATCGCTTCTCGAGAAGTCGGTTTTTTAAACTTTAACTATTTATATAAAAGAATATTGATATTTATAAGACATAATTAGTATCATTGGATAGATCGTTTAATATACTTTTATAATAAATTTATTTAAAAATATAAATATTGTAGGTATTTTCTACAAATCTAGTCAAATTTGAGAAAGTTTGACTCGCACATATTCCATAGCGACTTTTTCTTTTTTGAGACGTCGAACGCCACAAGAATACAGTTAAAAGTGCTTAGAAGTGGGTAAGCCTTCAATAAAACAGAGGGTGACTATTTGCCATGCATAGTCAGTTGAACCACATTCCGATCCGCTATGAGATTCATGATGAGTAAAATAGTCGACACAAATTCAACTTTCTTTCCTTTTAACTTATCATATGTGTTGGCACCATCAGCAGTGTTCTTGAACTTTGGCACGAGAAAGTAAACATTTATTTTATTTACACAAGTGAGATTTTTTGGCAACATCAGTTACCTGTCCGATATTTTCACCGAAGGATGAGATTCATGCGTTGAGATGTCAGTGAAGATTACAACTGACATTGCAAGTACAGCGGTTCAGCGAATCCAAAAGTGTGCCCATCTGTGAAAGAATACTTGTAAGCCATCATCTTCACTGAAACATCTCTCCATGAAAATGGAGCTTCCCATGACACGTTCACCTTTCAGGAATTATACAAACTACGCACATATATATACTGAAAAACGCAGTATCCTGAAATATCGGATGATCAGTGCATATATATATGTCAATGAAGAAGTTATGATTTGTGTTAAGCTTGACACTAAAATCTGCTAGTCATTTATTTTGGCCCAGAAAGGTAAGTTCATTGTATTTGTATCCTGCCATTCTGTAGTACAGGTGTCACGAATATCCATGGGATGATGCACACGCACCCGAACCAACAAGGAGCAATGATTTTCAGAATACGAAATACTACAAGGACTGATGAATTACTGCTGTCTTGATTAGGCAATTGCTACCAGTACTAATGCAGCAGTGAACTAATCCTTTAACAACTCATGCAGAAACGCTTTTCTTTCATAATTCTTTTTGCTGTACTCCAAAACTATGAACTAATTACAAGACCAGACAAAATTAAAGAAGCAAAATGCATATTCTTCTTTTACATAATATAACCTTCGGTTTGGTTGTGTTTAGATCTACTAAGGATTACAGAAATTTACTAAAACAATGAGAATAAGATCCAAACATCCCTCATTCTTACTTATACATGGATAATAATCACTTAGAATTCAATAACCCACTATCTCCTTCACCAATACTATTTGAATTGTGCAGGAGCCTAGACCAAATGCAAATAAACCCGGGGCGAAGATGAAATACTTTTTATCCTTCTGAAACATAAATAAGCCAAGATTTCTTAAGCTACATCATTTGCTACCGGATTACCAAACTCCATGGCTAACAAATTTGTTATAGGAGGGGACAACAAAAATTCATTTTTTTAAACGGTGCCCCTGCACTGCAGAAGGTAATGGGCAATGGAAAGCAGGGAGGGAGGAGGGGGCTGGAAAGGGCAGCAGGGAAGGAAAGAAAGAGAGGAAGAAAAGGCAGTAAACGGACGCTACGACGCTCAGAGGCCAAGTGGTGCCGGATTTTTGTCAGTCTCCTCCCCAACTCGTCTCTCTCTTGTATCCAAAATACAACCTTTGCCTTCATTTGCCGCAGTTCCGTTTCACATCCCTTCCTCTCCATTTCCACCCCTCCCATGGCCTGAATTCCGAGCCCCCGCCATTCGCCCCGCCCCCGAATCTGCCGCCTCATCGATCGCCCCGGTGCCGTGGGGAGAAGCGAGGCTCCGGTACTTTACCTGAAACCGTGTTTTTTTTTCCGCCGCTGTTTCTTGCCGTTTTGACTGCCTTGTTCCCCCCAATATTTTGAACTTTCTTGGTGGTTCGGTTGAGGGGAAATGGTTGAATCTTTCTGTCCCGGATTCTTGGTCCGGGAATTCCGGGAGTAGGTACTTGCTTCTTGTGTTCTTGGAATGGCCGCGGGCTGAGGATTTTGGCTGGTCTGTTCCGATGCAGGTTCTTAGTTTCTTGGTGGCCGAATCTAAGGGAATATGATGGACGATGGGGGAAGCCAAGGGATTAAGAAGGTGCATTTCAGGGATTCGTCCTCCCAGCACCCTATAGTTACATACAAGAGGCGCAGGCAGCAGAAGCCACAGACACAGCAGCAACTGCCGCAGCCACCACCACAGCAGCAGCAGCAACCGGAGCCACAGCCACAGCTGCAGCCGCTGCCGCTGCCGCTGCCACAACTGGAGCCACAGCCACAGCTGCAGCAGGAGCCAAAGGCTGGAGATGTGCCGGCACAGCAGGTATAATCATTTTGACTTCAAGGAAACCTACAATACCTTTGTGTTGAAATGGAAAGAGATTTCATCTCCAATCTGTCACAATTACTTGAAATTTGCAAATGCGACTGCTTGTAACCTATGTGCTCACCAGGTTTCCACATTCATCTTGTAAGTATCGAATAACATTGAAATTATTGGTGTTTGCAAAGGAATGATTCTGCACTTGGTGGTTTGCGTTAGAATGATGAGGATGTTCTTGGTGCATCATACAGTTTGCATATACAGTAAGCATCATAAATTTGTTGGAGTTGCCTCCTGGAGTAAGGTTACCAAAATGATGAAGTATTAGTGAGTAGATTAAGAGCTTGCTATCTAGATGCTTATATATTTTTTGTCAAATTAGGTTGATGACATAAGTGGATCCTTGACATGTTATTCACATATGGCCGAGTCCATTTTTTCCTGACTTGTATGTTCATGTTAGTACTTGTTTCTCATATTGGTATTCTGTAGAGTAGAACCACATTTTGTCCTTCAGCAGGTGCATATAAAATTGATGCACAGAACTCCTGCATACTCGAGAAAAAAAAAAACTACATTCGGCTCTTATCAGTTTAGTATGAATCAAGCAAAACTGAATGTAATGGAGGCATGCCCTCTCCCTGTCTGTCTGCCTCACTATAAGAATGGGACACTATGGATCAAACATAAAATGTTTGCGCTTATTTAATGTAATCTTTCTAAAAAAATCATCACAGCTGATTGATAAACTCTGTAGGTTCACCTTCTTAGGATGTCTGGGTTCTTTGGTTACTGAATTATTTTGGGTTAATTTCTATTATCTTTTTCTTGAAGAACTACATTGGTTACAACCTTTTTAACATCGATTCCTGGCTTTGTGTTTTTCAATTTTCCCTTCAGTATGGAGGCCATTTTCTATTTAGTTTTCTTGTCATAGTTAGCTGCTTGATACAAGGAAACTTCTCATGATTCGTCGCAGATTAGTTATATTATATCATATGGTATCATTAATTTGATCAACATCATGAGGGAGGGGAATTGTTCTGGACTGAGGCAAGTCAACCTTCCATGTATTTTTTGATATTACAAGGCCACAATGTAATTGAAGATAGAACATACTGTTCTGCACAGCCAACATTTTGATTAACACATAGCTTTTGCATATGATGAAATTTGATACCAGTATATTTTTGCCATGTTGAAGAAAAAACCTTGAGTGGTACTTCAACCCTTAGGAAAAAATAGAATACTATGTTGGTGATTTTCGGTTGCTTAACTTTAACTGTTCTGTTGCAATTGTGAATTTCGCTTCATCACTTATTAAGGCGATTATACCTCATACGTTTTACTTTAGGTCATTCATTTGCTATGCCTTGACTGATCTGATGAACTTCAGATACATATGGCTAAATTACATCTTACCTCTTCTGCACCATGATTTGAAACTTTATAATTTTGCAGAGTAAAGATACTTTTTGGAAAAGTAGGGATATGGGATGGAAGTATGGCATAATGATTGATGAAAATAGACAACACTGGAAGTGTATGTATTGTGGCCTAATTAGGTACGGTGGTGGTGTATCTAGACTCAAACGGCATCTAGCTGGTGATTTAGATGTCAAAATGTGCCCGAAAGTTCCAGCAGATGTTGTTGAGGAGATAAGGGAGCATTTGCGGAAGAAACGAGAGAGACGGAGGAAGCGAGCTGCACAAAATGGTGGTGACATTGTAAAGACTAAGAGCCCTTCTGGTGATGCTAATGTTGAGAAGGATTTTCTACCTTCTGATTCAGTGCTTCCCGATGGAACGGGCACTAATGTTCTTGAAGAAGTCACTAACCAAACGAGTTCGGTTCATCAGGATACTACTCCCAGGGTATATAAATGGACAATAATCCTTTTCATTTTTTTCTCTTTGATTTGTTTTGTACTCAGTGTAATACCTACTGATTCTTACTTGTTTCTGCGGGAAATTTTTTTATTTTTTTTTTGGGGGTGGGGGGTGCTGAATCACTTAAATTTAGTAACATGTGCAGCCATGTTAGCAGATGATTCCAATCTTTGGAAAGAAAAATGGCCAAATTATAAAGGGTGATCCTATTTGGCTAAACCATCATGCATTGACCACTTGTGATAAGAATGGTGTAAATAAGATATAAAATTACTTTGTATCTGCGAGATTGTAAATTTGTCTAAATTGTATCCATGAAGACTACCACTGAAGGGGAAAATGACTTAGGATGATGAACTGGAAACTGTTAACCTTTTTCACGCTCCTTGTAGCTAAGTACTTAATATCAGCAACCACTAAACAAATTTCAGATCTTCAACAAACTTTTGATTTGTTGTGAATACTGACATTACCGTTAATCTTTTGTGCTCACAAAATTGAAATTGGTTTGCAGTTTCCGATGTTGCGAGCAAGGGATATTGGCTGGGAGCATGCTGTGGATCTTGATGGAAATAAAAAGACGGTGGCAATGCAAGTTTTGTTCTCTATGTCGAAGTGGTGGTGTAACTACTTTGAAGGCTCATCTCATTGATGACAGCTGCCCAAACGTTCCAAAGGAGATTTCAAAGAAAGTATCAAACTTCATTGAAGAGAAACGAGCAACACGCCTTCTTTTGAATAATTATGTCTTTAATGTTGATGAGGATTTCGACACACAAGTTCAAGGAGAAGGGACTGTAGAATATGTAAATGAACAACAACCTTCAAGAAATGCTACATATGTGCAAACATTAGATAAGGGTGCTATTAATGAGGTATCCTTGCTGTCCTTTTGTTTTCACCTTGCAGTTTTGCCATATCATTAGTGTTCAATGCAGTAGCCATGTCATAGGGAAAGAAAATGAGAATTCTGAGGATTTTTAGTGAGTCCAAATGTCTTTGAGACTTTGATGTCAGATTCTAATTTCTTTTTCAACATTTTCCCCTTGTAGCTAAGCATCAAATCTTTGTTATTGAGCCTTCAAGGGATGTTGTTACCAAGCGGTTGGCATGTTGGGAATGTAGTACTCCCTCTATTTCTTTTTTTATAAGGCATATTATGATTTGAGAAAATCTTTTGAGTTCCAGATATAGTATGATTAATAATCTCTCTTACTATATATTATCAATTACATCAAACTGGCGGCATACTTAAAGACATGTGAAATATGAATCTGTTGATGAATCTTTTGTGCACTAAGCATAATTTTGACTATTGGTCAAAATTTACAATGTTTGACTTTGTTATTCGAATACGCCACATATTTTGAAATGGAGGGAGTACTGTTACTTAGGGGCATATATATCTTGTATGAACCCCCTATATTTAGCGTGACCAATGTGGCAAGGCAGCCAGTAGACATAGGGGGAGGGATGTTCTACAATCCTGCTACCTGAATTCATTATTTGTATCTCATTTTGAAGATATGAAATGATGTGGACAAAACATACATCACTGGAACTTAGCTATTCGTTCTAACATAAAACTTACCCTCCCTTTTTTGTTTGTGGAGAAGATAGCAGCTGGAAACAAGCAATGTGGTGCTGAAAGTAGTGGCCAGCCAGTATATCATTGTGATCAGCCTGAAGAGCAGTGCACAATGGATTATGGCAGGATGGATCAAGTGACTAGCAATAAGAACCAGATTTTGGACAAGAATACTGAGAATTCAAGAAATACCAAGGTACTTCACATTCATAAACCTTAGAGGGAAATGAAAGTTGGTTTGCCCTGGAGGAAGGTGTCCCCCCCCCCCCCCCGGCTTATTGAGTTATAGGTCTTTTTTCTTATTTTAATTTTAATAAATAAAATATTTCTATTCTAAATAAAAAAAATATATATTGTGCTCTGAGCTTTAAAATTGTTTGTAGATGTTGAAACCATGCCGGAAAAGTAAGTTTAACACAAGGAAGCACATAATTATTGTTGATCAAATTGCGAGGCATTGGAGGTGTAGATACTGTGGCATGGATGGGTATGGTAAAAAGTTTTGGCCCCATTATCATCTGGCTGGTGCATTTCGTCAGCCTAAGTGTCCAAATGTTCCTAGAGAAGTGTTTGCAAGAGCAAGGCGCCATGTTCTGACAAAGAGAAGGCTAAAAAGAATAAAGCTGAGCAACAAATTCCTTCCAGTCCACATATTCTTGACCAATCCGTGAAGAACGGCAGAACAATGATCCATTATGTGGGAATCAGTCTCAACTGTCAATAAACAATGAACCTAGGGAGGTAATGTTACTGGCGTCGCGTATGAACAACTCATCTCGGTGGAGGGAGCCATGCAGTGGAGGAGCAAGCCGTAGTCGCACGTACCCACGAGGTAGCGAAGGGAGGCGGCTTGAGAGCGGTGAGGTGGGGCTCAGGGGGATCATGCATATGGAGACATAGTTTGCTGAGCTGCATAGGTGATGTCGTACGGGTGAAGGTGAGATGCTGAAGTGCTCAGAGCAAGACTCAGATATGCAGTGGGATCCATCACTGGAGTTCCCTACGTCTCGGACAACTTGCCCGGGTGTCAGCGGAGTGGAGCGGGGTTTGCGGTCGATCATCGGCTCGCTCGAGGATATCAAGAGTATCTGCCGGCGGTAGAAGAAGAAGCCCGGCAGTGAGGCTCAACGAGTGACCACAGGAGAGTGATGCGAGCACACCCAGATCCTTCATGGCGAACTCTGGCGAAGTGAGGAGATGATGCGGCGAGTAGTGACTCACTGGAGGCCGTGAGGACAATATCATCAACATAGAGCAGCAGTGCAGCGGTCACTCGACTCCATGGTGATAGATAAGCGATGAGCGTGTCGGACTTGGCCTCCACGAACCCCAGTGTCGCGTAGAGAAGCTGACAAGCGGTGGTTCCATGCGGGGCTGCTTGAGGCCGTAGAGAGAGACTGTTGGCCGTGAGACCATATCGAGGCGAGAAGAATCAACAAACCCCGTCGGGTGATCGCGATGAACTGTCTCGATTGAAGACCATGCGAGAAAAAGCATTCTTGGCGTCCAGCGATGCACGGGCCGAGGGAGGCGAGTGAGAGCTGAGCTGGAAACACGCGTGCGGACGGTGGCGGCTTGACTACGAGATTTGAAGGTCTCATCATAGTCGACCCAGGCGTTGAGTGAAGCCACGGAGGACCAGCGCAGGCCTTGTACCTCTCAAGAGTACCATCAGCCCGGCGCTTGTGTCGAGATCCACTTGCCGGTGAGCGACATTGGAGCTCGGCGACGGGCACAGATCCGCACGACAGTTGGCGAGAGTGCCGGCGTACTCTCTCTATACATCGCGGCGCCCGGTGAGGGTCGGCGAGGCCTCGCGGACGGAAGAGAAGTGCTCGAGAGACTACGGAAGTCCCCAGGGCATGCGTCGCAGAGCCCGAGGCAGCGAGGTACATGCCCAGGGCGTCTTAGCGTCACCATATAGGTGAAACATGGCGGGTGGCGGTGAAAAGCGGTGGGTGGTACACCAGCCGCGATCCTGCGCCTAGAGACAGGCCGGCCGCGAGCTCGATGTCGCCGGCGTGAGAAGAGAGCCCGCCCGGCGGTGTCGAGACCCCGGCGAAAGAAGGGTCACCGGTGAGTGACGCAGCCGGCGCGATGGCTTCGGTCCCGTGCCGTAGCCGGTAGACGAAAGCACCGGCATGCGAGCCTTGCAGCGATGGAGCGAGGCCGATCGGAAAAACGGTGGCGGCGGTGGCGTGGCCGTGCACGCCTGTAAACGCAGGCGGGCTAGGGCGAAAGCCCGTGGGGCGGAGAAGCTGACACCCGGGGACCACGGCAGTGCGAGGCAGGCCGAGCCGGAAGGTGAACCCTCGATGCCGAGGAGGCACATCGGTGTGGCGAAGCCGGGCACGGTCCCGTCGGAGAGCCCGGTGTAGCGGTACTGCGAGGATACAACTCGAAAGGTGGCTCAACCACGGGTCGAGTAGGGAAACAACAAAGGCGAGGTCAGAATCAGGAGTGGAGGTGGGTGTGGTGGTGGTGGTGGAGTAGGGGAAGACCGGACTCATCGAACACCACATGGCGAAGATGAGGGACCCGAGCGAAGGTAAGGTCAAAAGCGTGCGGTATCCCTTATGATCCGGGAGTACCAGGAAGACACGAGAGAGTCGATCGGGGGAGCCGAGCTTGATGCGGAGGCGGTGGGTCGTGGTGTTGGGGTAACACACGAGAGACTAGAAGGTGATCGTGCTTAGAGGAGAGTCTCGAGGCGTGGTGTGGTGTGGGTCTTTGGGCAAGCGGGCGGAAGAAGACGGTTGAGGAGATGGGTGGGTGTGAACAGGAGGGTGGCGGGGAGGAAGAGAGCCTTTGAAAGCAGAAGAGTGCTTATGGTGTCATTGGTGGTGCGAATCATGCATCGCGGCCTTGCCGTTTTGAGAGGAAGTATATGGGCAAGACATGCTTATTTGGACACCATGAGAGAGGAAAGAAGGCGAGAGGTGGGATTATGCAACTCACGGCCATTCTCACTTGGGCCCGGCCTTGATGGTGAGGCGAGAGCGCGTGGAGACTAGCCCGAAAAAGTGGAGAATCAGCGGGAAAAGCATCCGACTTGGCGCTTAAAGGGAGAAAGAATCCATGAATAATGAGAGAAATCATCAACAATCACAAGATAGTACTTATAACGAAATGCCGTGACAGGAGATGTCCATAGGTCGCAATGTACAAGATCAAAAATACGGGCCGCATGAGAGAGGAGGAACTATGAAAAGGAAGACGCAACATGAGCGGCCCGGTGGCACGCGATGACACAAATGCTCATCGTAGGCTTAGAGTACATGGGAGAATATCGGAACTTCGGCGAAATTGCATGAGGCATCACGTCGGGAGATGGCGAGGCGCGGTGCCAAGTAGTGGAAAGAAGTGAGTGGCAAGCAGTGACAAATCGAATTGTCGGAAAAGCTGAGCGAGCGTCGGGAAGCGAAGAGTGTAAAGAGGCCGTGCTATCATCGGAAGCGAAGGGCGCCCGGGAAGCCAAATCCTTCCACCGGTAAGACCCGGAAAGTCAAACTCCGCAGAACAAATTGTCGGTAGTAAATCGGCGAATAGAAAGAAGGTTGTGAACCATCGAAGGTGCAACAAGAACATCGAGGAAGATGAGAAAGGAACCACCATGAGTACCCGTTGGCACCCACGGTGACGGAGAAAGACACGAACCATTTGCGACCATGATGGGCCGAAGGGTGAGAGAAGGAAGAAGAAGGAGGGTGAATGGACGAGTATACCGGGGTTGGGGGTGGTGTGGTGCGTAGCTCCCGAAGTCGGGCGATCCACTCGGGCCGAGCTGGGAGGTGTCGAGCCCATAGTGCTCGTGCAGGAAGTCGCCAAGTCCGACTGCTCCGCTCGGAGGCACGGGCGAGTCTGGGAGCCTGGGAGTGGAACCCGAGAGAGCGGTCGTGAGCATGGCGGCCGGCGGGCGAGGCACACCACCGGGAGCTTTCGAAGGGGCCACATGGAGATGCGCCCCGACCATGGGCTGTGGAAGGATGGCCGGAGCGCTCGTGGTGGCGGTGGAAGCCGTGAAGTCCGATTGGCCCCACGACCACCTCACGACCCGCTGCGGCGACGACGACCACCAGCCACTCTCGGCTCGAGAGAGGACGGAAGGGACGACGCGGGCCGAGGAGCCTGGGCAGCGGTGGTAGGGCAGCGAGAGCGCTCGAAGAGGTCGAGGACCCCTGAGAGACGGGCTCAGAGAACCACCCCGAAAGTGAGCTCCTCCAGGGCAAGGTCGTCCCCGAACCTCGTGAAAGGTGGGAAGGGCCGCGCCAGGGTGAGACTCGTAGCGGAGGTGGGCTGAGCGGTCGCCGAGCCCGCGGAGGACGTTGAGGACCAAGATGCGGTCCTCCACGGGCCAGCCTAGGTCCCCAAAGGGAGTCCGCCATGTCTGCTTTCATCCGCGGCGTAACTCGGCCGACGGGAGAGGTCACCCTCGCACGGTTGCGTGCGGAAGCTTCAGCGTCGAGACGGGAGGGGCCCCGAGCTCGGCATTGCTCGAGAACTGGCCTCGAGTGCCAGCCCGCGTGGCGGGCGTCGGGGGTGTTGCGGACGATAGTGCGTGGAGCTCGAGGGAGATAGTCCCGACGATCCAAGACAGGAGACGATGTTGTCGGTGAGCCACGCCGGGTTCCGGCCGTGGCAACCGGGTGTCCGGGGAGGGACGTGGTCGCGAGGGCGTAGCCGCCGAGTGTGAGAAGGGAGCAGGTCCCGCCCGGTGGGCGTAGGAGGCGACTCGCCTCGAGACGGCACAGGGGACGAGGTTCCGAATGCTCCCTGACCCCGCCGGCCCGGTAGTGGAGCTGCATGACGCGGATCGGGCGGGTCGTGCCGGAGGACCGCGGTGTGAGACGCTGCGGCTCGGCGAGGCGGAGGAAGAGGCCCCGGGTCGTGGAGGGAACGCCGCCCGGGCGAGGAGCTGCTCCGCCGCCGATGCGTGGCGAGCCAGGGCCGCCGCTGCGTCCCCGCTCCCTGCACGAGTGCAGCAGCGCAGCATGCGTGCTCTCCCCCGCCCTCAGCAGCAGCCCGGCAGCCAGCGATGGCGGCGGCGAGGTTGAGTCGACGCGGACGGGGTCGCGCGGCTGCGGAGGAGGAGCAGGGAAGGGATGCCGGTGCCGGCTGCGGCACGCCCGCCCGGGGCTGCTGGACAGGGTGCTTGCCGCCGGCAGGGCGCTGGGCAGCAGCTGCTGCTGCATCTGCAGCCTGGTAACCGGCCTGGCCAGCAGGCAGCTGGAGAGGCGGCTGCAGCACGCCGGGCGGCCAGGGCAGCAGCTGCTGGCTGCAGTACGCCGGCGGCCAGGGCAGGAGCCGCTGGCTGCAGCACGCCCGGGCGGCCGTGGGCAGCAGCTGCTGCGCCTGCTCGCCGGCCAGCGGCTGGAGCTGCTGCAGCACGCCGGCGTGCCACGGGCGTCTGACCGGGCCTGGTCCGCCCCGCAGCAGGGTCGGGCGCTGGCGCGCGTGTCGCCCGCGCTGCAGCCGTTCAAGCGCCGGCGCGCCAAGGCTGGGCTGCTGCGCTGCGCCCAGCGCCGCCGGGCGGCTGCGGCTCGTGGGGAAGACTCGCAGGTGCGGCTGGAGGTTCGCAGCTCGCGCCGCGGCCGACGAGCGGCAGCACTGGCGGCGTCGCTATGCGCGCCCGGCCGACCGAAAACCCAAAAGAAGAAAGAAAGGGAGGAGGGAAAGCAGGTGTAGTAGGGGGTAGGAGGGAGGGAGGAGAGAGCCCACGCCCGGCGGCGGCCATAGCTTGTGGCGCCTGATGGTGGTATGATTAATTCCATTATTGGGCATAGCCCTAGACCATATAGTCTCATACATGGGCCTCATGGGCTTAGCCTCATGGGCCTAATACACACATACTCCAACATACTCCAACATTTGTACCCACTTTCCTGTTTCTACTGATCCTTTGATGCCATATAATTGTTCATTATTCTGAGAATTGGAATAGCAATCCACTATGTGTCATCCTTCATCTGTTCATTATAGAGGTGCAAAATCACCGGTCATCTATGCACTAGATCTATCTATATCTTGTCCCTTCGCAACTTTCTTCCACAGTTGAAGTTTCATTAATCATGTATACCAATCAGAATTCAAGTTTTTTTTCTTGAATACCCAGAAGAACCAGGATTTAAAGTTTTTATTCCAAAGCTTCCCTGATTAACACAATGTCTATAGGCTCCTTTTAAACACATCTGTAATTGTCAGATGATATTTTCAGCTGAAATGACTTATAGATGACTCTCAATGTTGTTTTATCATATTATTAGCATGGAAACTATTTGGAAACAAAACTAGTGGAACCCTACTTTGCCACCATGCCATTGAACTATGTCAATGACAAGTGGGGGGCCCCACATGTCATTGACACACTCAATGGTGTTCTTGGCAATTGCAATCCCACATATAGTATGGTGGCAATCTCTATAGCTTTTGTGCACAACTTTTTGTGTCTCTTCTATGGTTGACTTTAGATGTTAATATAAAGCTGTATCAGATGAGAAATTGCTAAGAACCAACAAGATAACTTAAAAATTTTTCTTTTGGGCACTTACACTCAAATTTTCCCCAAATAAAAATCTTATTGGATATAAAATAATTTTGACATTATGCAATTGATGTGTTTTTGGTAGTGTACCTCCTTGTTTAGGTAGAGCCATTTTGCTTGCTAGATTGATGTGTTTTTGATAGTGTACCTCCTTGTTTAGGTAGAGCCGTTTTTGCTTGCTAGCGAAGAAATCCAGTTGTGGGGTTTGGTTGGGGCTAAAGGTATTTTTTTACCTTTTCTCCCAGTCGTCACAGTAGTTTAAGGTTGCGGTTGTATCCTTTTCTTTCCTTGGCGCAAAAAAGGTGATTTGTAGTTGTTTTGGGGGTGTGTGGTGTTTTGTAAGGGTTCCCTCATTTTTTTTCTTCAGGTCTCATGCGTGTTCGAGAAAAAAATAAACATGTGAACTTTATAGTAATGATAATAACTAATTAAGTACAAAAAGGTCTTACAAGTTTCTTTTAACTATATACAGGTTAACAAGACCATGATAACAAAGAATTTAACCATGATAACAAAGAGTTTAATCTATCTATGCGGAGATCATTGCTCAAGAAATTGCTATATAATAAGATTGTCCTGTAGACAGGATAAATGATGAGATAGGAAAGCCAGGATAAATGATGAGATAGGAATTTCCTAGGAACTCTTAACTTCAAGAGATTTGTGTCAACCAACACCAATCTCTTCAATCAATACCTATTCAGACTTTGGAGGCACCTCATCAAAGATGCATCTGTTTCTCTGTAACTAATGTGCCAGCATCCAGGAGTTATGAGCTCTATGAAGACCATTCTGTTATGATGAACAATTACTCTAGCTGCTTCAAGTCCTATTCAAAACCCCAAAAGTTCTTAGTCTAAACTGGCAACCAAAGAACAAGTGATCACAATCTGATTGAATCCTGAGGTTTTTCTTCTTTAGCAGCCATGTTGATTTTAGCCATTGAGTATTATCCAAAAAAGTTGTGTACAGGCCATTAGCTGCATCCTGATTGAGAAGATAAATTTAAAATAACATATCTCCAACTTGCCGATAACGTAAAAGAGCGGTAGAGGTAAACTGACTTGGGGACGAGGCAGTTAAAAGAAAGTGGAATATCTCAAGGATTTAGTTTTTTGGACAGGCCATGGCAATCAACGTGCCTGCGTGACCTCTTTTCCGTGTGCCCTTTTTGTCTTCCAGTCTCTCTTGGGTTTCATCTCTAGCCTACCCCAACTTGCTTGGGATAAAAGGCTTTGTTGTTGTTGTTGTTGTTGTTGTTGAACATATCTCCAACTTAAAGAAAAAACAGAACCGAAGGGTGTAATTGTTTACTTTTCAGGCTGCTGTTTATCCCTTAGTTTAAGTTCATATTTAAGAGGCATGTTCTCTGAATTTTTAGGTACACAATTACCCTGCAGTGCTAAGGGACAGTGCATGGGAACATTCTCTGATATATGAGAAAGAAAAAACGGACACTGGAAATGCAAGTGGTGCAGTATCGAGGGTGATCATGGTTTAACTAGATTGAAGTGGCATCTTGTTGGATGGCAGAACCACCCTCAGTGCCCAAATATTCCAATGGATGTTGCTGAACAGATGAAGGACCAAATGATGTCAAAGGAGGAGCAGAAAGCAAGATCAGGTTTATTTGACGGTAATGGCTATTGTGACGCTCTGTGCTCTTCTAAGAGTTCACAACTTGACCAGGACCATCTCACTGCAACAACACATGACAGATGTTCTTCCCAGGCTTCTGACCAAGCTAACAGTGAATTAAAACGATGCAACATGTTATCCAGTACTACTCTTCTTTCACAAGAGAGTTCCAATCCTCAGGTGCATCATGAGGATCCTCAGGAGTGTCATGAGCAAAAGAGAGGAAGGAGGCTGCCACCTCTTCAGAACCTGGCTGTGAGCAAGGTCAGAGGATGCAGTGGCAGTCACAAAATAAGGTGTAACTTTAGAACTCTGGTACCACATTAATTTCAGAAGTTGAGATTATTCACATCTGCACACTTTATTTAGTAGAATGTAGTACAGGGTAGCTAACCCTAGATTGTGTGGCCCTTATAAAGTTACATAGTAGTTGGATCTCTAGTCTGTACAAGTGTGAAAACTGTATATGACTCCCTTGGTGCACCATTTGTTAGAACTAGCAACATGGATACTAGCAGTAAGTGAACACTATATTGAGTAACTGGAATATTTTTCTTACTGAAAGACTTGTCATCTATGTAGAAGTAAACACTAATAGCACTTTCTTGCCTTCCCTTAGATATAATTGCATGGAAATCACCAATCCACGTGCTTGAACCATGAAGTAGTCTTTAGATCCCTTGGAAATATTACTATTATTAATGCCCTTTTATATAATCTTTCCCTTTTTGTTGATGGTTCATGTTACATGGGATTAGAAGACTTTGTTGTTGTTGCTGTTTTACAACATTTCTGCTGGACTAACGTGTTAAGTACTAAAAAATATTCACTGTGCAGCTAATGATGGAAGAAGGACCTCATGAGAATGGATTATGTGGTGACACAAACAAGTTGGAGGAACAAAAAAGTGACTTTGGAACTAGTGACTGCTGGAGATATGTTTTGGATGGACTAATGCATTTGCCTGATGTACAAGAGGATGCTGGAATTGGGACATGCATCCGCGATGCTCTTCTCTATGGTTGTGCTGAATTTGGCACAGTAAGTGGGAAAATCACAGACATTCTTTCATTGTTATATATGTTAGCATTTAGTAATCTATAGAACAATGAATTATCATATTCTACATACTCTTTGGATAGAACATTTAGTCATCAACACCCCTTCCTTTTGAGAATACTGTAGCTGTAATAATCTATTTAAAGGATAAATCATCATGATATGATCTTCAGTAATCTTTTTCTTGACTTATATCAGGTAGCTGACAAAGTGGAAATGGATTGTGATAAAACAGTGAATGCAAACACTGCTAAGTGCCAGAATATTCTTATGGACGTCTTAAGATCGGAGAACTTTGCTTTGTTGTGCAGTGTACTGTGCAGAACTGTACATCAAGATGGGGAAAAGAACTAGATATTTTGATTTTGGTGTGATTGATTCAAGAATGAAAAATGGAGATTATGGGCATGAACCTGAATTATTCGTGCATGATCTGAAACTGGTACCAACTTCATGACTTTTGGGTTGATATTTCTTCTAGTTTTGTGTCATGTGCTTTGAAGTTTTAGACTCCTATTAAATTGCAAACATAGTGTTGTTGCCCACACGCGTCCAGTACCTAGATCTTTCACTATATAGTAGTTTTCTTTAATATAACTCTGTAGTTCAGGTACACAATCTTGGTTTCAAGGCCCTAAGTTGTAGTGTGGTTGATGCCTTCCCTTGTTATGTACTTCTTTATCTTAATATGACACGCAGCTCTCTTGCGTTGTTCAAGAAAAAGTTCAGATGCACAATTTATTTTATTTTTTGCATTTGTAAACATTGTCTTTTAGCACTGCTATTTTACCTATGCTGAGCAGACAATTTTCTTTGGTGGGTATATATTTTATAAAGTTTTCATAGTGATTTGTTATCGTCATTTTTATATTGTTGCAGTTATGGGAAGATCTTAAAGTGGCTGGTCAAGATATTATTCACCTAGCAAATAATCTATCAAACTTCACAGAGAACTACTATGAAAAGCTGGCAAGTGCTTGATACCTGAGTTTATTTGAGCTCTCAATTTGTCTCAAAATTTCCCCCTAAACTTTCTGATTAGCCTTCATTTTTTCTTTTTAGTTCTAATAAGATTGCCTTGAATATCAGATATATTTGCATTTAATTGGTTCAGTTGTGTAGTTGGTACTGTGGTGCCAACGTTTTGCTATTGGCTTTGCAGTTTAAATTATGCATTTACTCACCTTGTTCAATATTATGCTACCTCTATTTCAGGGAGCTGTGGTGGCCAGGTCTGAGGCCAAAAACCTAGTTCAGTCAAATGCATTGGTACCCTTGACCTCACAAGGCTTTAACCAGTTGGATCAACCTGGGCCTTCTGATCATTCTGATGTATATAAGGACAGTATCTGCAGCCAATGTGGGAAAGAAGCAAGAGCCGGTAGCATTCTCAAATGTTATAGGTGCATGCTACCTTGCCACATTTCATGCATTGAGGCTACTGATTCATCCATTTCAACTGGAAGGTGGTGTAAAAAAACTGCAGCTCTGCCTCTAAGGAACCAGTTGAAGGAGAAATAGTCTTAGCCCATTACCATGCAAATTGCCTGCATGAAAATTGTGTTGTCTGCGATAGACTTGCAGCCTGCAGGTCTCCAAAATGTGACGATGTGCCTAATGATAATAACTCAAGAGCAATGGTTATTTCCAGTGTGGACTCCTTCTATGACCCAGAACTGCCAGAAATTGATACATGTTATTCATGCAAGATATGTGGAGACCCTGAAGAGGATGAGAAGAGGTTCTTGATATGCGGCCACGTCCACTGCCTATACAAGTACTACCACATTCGGTGCCTGAAGTCCAAGCAGATTTCTATCAATGTCCAGCGGGACAATTCGTGCTGGTACTGCCCATCTTGCCTCTGCCGAGTCTGTCTGTCTGACAAAGATGATGACCTGACCATTCTGTGCGATGGCTGCGATGAGGCTTACCATATCTACTGCATAACACCTCGCCGTACTTCTATACCCAAGGGGCAGTGGTATTGCTCATCGTGTAGCGTGGAGAGAGCAAAAGAGGGGATGCGACAGTATGAGAGAAGGACGCTGAAGCTTCATGGGAAGGACGATGTAGGACTGCAAACTTGGAATTATGATGGTGTGGACCTGCTACTATCTGCCGCGGAGCAGCTCAGAGCAGATGAGCAGCTGGTGACTCATACAAATTAGTGTGGGACCTTTCATTGCACCTAGACTGTTTCTTTTGCTCCCCCAAGTGGATTTTGCTTTTCCGAGACTTGAAGGATTTGAGAGGCCTGCCTCAGTCAACAAAACTGTAGTCCCTCTCACGGACTGATGAAAATACAAGGAACTTCAAACAGCATTCACCTTTTGAGCTGCGTGCTAGATGATAACAATGCTGTAGGAGATTTGTCTTGCTAATCTGCCTTTTTTGCTTTGTTGCAACTGCTTGAGGTGACAAAACTCATGCTACACCTTACTGGTATCCGAACTGTAAGGGATGTTGTTAACTTCAAGAGGTTAGGTAGCCTGTATCTTGTGTGCTTGCAGGTGCAAGTTTGCGGGAAAATCTCAATTTGAGAGAGCAAAACGTCTTTCAAAATTGCCTTCAGGTTTTGTTAAGGCTGTTATTATGCCTTGAGGACTATTACGGCTACAACACACTACTCTGATTATACTTGAGCCGCTACTCTGGACTGTCTAGCGAAGCATCAACAGCTTCCATTTTGGTAGCAAATGTTATCGAGGAACAAAGCCAGGCATACATGCGGTCCATGCCTGGCGTGTTCACGTTGTCACGCTAATCTGTTTGACGCAAGGTTCTACATAGCGGGTTATAGGCTTGTTCATGCGTTTGGCAATTTTGATCTGCGCCTGTTTGAGTGCATTTGAAAGATTAATCAACTACTAATAAACACCTTGTTCTTTTAGCATAGCATGTGCATGTTAGGGAACTTTAAACTTCACCATAGTACTGATCCTAGAACCAGGACGTTTTGTTGAAAACAAAATTATGGCCGCACTATCTGCAGTTTGGATCTGGAAAATCAGGAACTTGGAAGCTATCAGCACAGCTTATATTACTCTATTGCCTAAGAAGAATGGTGCTGATCTCGTCAAAGACTTTTTTCGCTAAATGGGTCATCAAAATCCTTGCTAACCGGTTGGCAGTTTGGCTTGACCTCATGGTTGTCTAAGAATCGAAGTGCCTTAATCAAGAAGCGCTTCATTCAGGACAAATTCATGCTTGTCTGACAAATGACAAAGTATCTTCATCAACAAAAACAGCCTCGCCTTCTCCTCAAGTTAGACATCAGGAAGGCGTTCAATTCAGTTTCTTGGCCCTTCCTCTTGGAAGATTTTAGAAAACTCGGTTTTGGAATTATTTGGTGTGATATTAGGGGGGGGCTTCTGGCTTCATCTTCAACACAGGTGTTACTAAACGGGATCCTTGGTGAGGTTATCTTATACCACCGAGGCACTGAGAGCTGCAGAAATGTGACCCATTGTCGCGCGCTATGCTATTTATTCATGTGATGGACGTCCTTGGCCACATGGTGAATCTGGCTTCTAATGAGAAATGAGGGGTGGCAGCTCCTTGTTCCACGGGCCTTGCCTCATAGGATTTTTTCTTTATGTAGAGATGATGTTGTCATTTTCTCTGGCCCATGGCCAATGATATTGAGACATTTTTGGGTGTCAAACATATGTTCGACTTAGCTGACTCTAGCACTCGGCTAACCTAACTGGAAGAGGAGGAGCTGGCAAGTGGCTAAGTTAGCTAAGCCGACAGTCTCTGGCTTACCTAGATCGTCGTCTTCTCTATGTGTTTTCTTCGCTATTTGGTTACGCCTTTTGTCCCCCGTCATGATTATAACGTATATAACTTGCTAGAGGTGCCCAAATCACTTTGAGACATTTTTAGGTGTCAAACATATGCCCCCTATTTTTAGGTGAATAAAATATGAACATGAAAACATAATTTAAAACCAAATAGCGACGATACCCATCTCATCGACTATTTAGCGATTAAGGGCATTGTATTCATCGACCATTTTTATTATAAGGGCGATATATGTATCGCCCATTGTTTGGAGAGCTCTTAGGCTTTTTGCCAAATACTTGGAAAATACTTCTTCAAGTACTTTCCATTGATCACTCTGGGGAGACTATCGCCTTGCAACGTCTCCAATAGATATAAATTGTCAAATATCACTTTGATCACTCTATAAGGATCTTCTCAACTCGATGAACACTTGATGTTCGATCCAAGCGATAGTATGGTTTCAAAACTAATTCTCCTACTTTTATTTTTCACCTTCTTATTATATGCTTTGGCAACTTGAGCTTTGTCTTTCTCCATCTTCTTGAGAGCCTTTATTCTTTATCAATCACCTTGTCAACATTGTCGATCATCATATCATCAAATAGATCATTTTCTTTATATGCATCCAAATTTACTTCAATGGATAACACAACCTCTTGATGACATACTAATTCAAAATGAGTAATTTTTGTGGCACCATGCTTTGAGATGCGATGTGCTCATAGAGCTTCAAACAAAACTTCATCCCACATTGTTGGGTTATCCTCAATTTTTTTTATGAGCTTAATTAAACTCTTGTTACTTGACTTAGTTTGGCCATTACCTTGAGCACAGTTGGAGATGAATTGAGCAACTTAATCTTATATAATGTAGCAAAATCCTGCACCTCCTTAGACACAAACGATGTCCCTTGATCTGTAGCTGATGTTTGAGGGATGCCGAATCTATGAATGCACGATATGCTTAGTGATAAACTCAGTTACCTCCTATTTTTCGAAGGAACTTCCTCAGTCTATTTAGTAAAGTAATATGTAGTAACTAAGATAAAGTGATGTCTATTTGAGACGGGGATGAATTTGTCCAATGAAGTCTTAGCCCCAATTACGAAAAGGCCATGGTTTGATGATAAAATGAAACATAGCGGGGCACAAATTAAATATTTCCAAACCACGTCGGTGACGACACTTCACAACCTTTGTTGTAGCAAAAGCAATCACCATCGAGTAGGTCAATAGAAACCGGCTCTATGCAATAACTATTTCACTAGTGGCACTAGTGAGCCGATTGATGCTTACCACAAATACCTTTATGGACTTTTCCCATAGCTACTCTCACTTGATTTGATCCCGGACACTTAAACAACAAGTCTTCGGTCAAATTCTCCATTGGATCATCTCCTCGGGTTTCATTGGGGTTTATATTGATCAAGAAAGATCATCATTGTGCAATACATACTTAAATGCACTCCCCGATCACTCTAAATGAGATGTATTAGCGTCCGATCTGCTCACAATATCATCGGTGTATACCTCTATGATCACACCAATCAAATCTTTATAGCAACGATAATAGGTAGTACTTGTATTACGTAGCCCAAATGTCATCACAACCCACTCAAAGAGACTAGCAAAGCTAGGACATCTAAAGGTCATTTTGGATATATCCGTTTGGAACCATAAAAATTTGATTTAAGTGACATTACCATCAAGAGAACCTCCATGGAATAAAATATCCCAAGCCGATGTTTAGAAATATCATTAATAACTAGAAGGGGTGTCCCTTACGCTTCCCAAGAAACAAATGCCGGCGTGGTATCATTGGAAGATTTTTGGGCAAAATTATTTGGGATATAAAATTGCATGTATTTTCTACAAATCAAGTCAAACTTGAATCCACGGCGCATTTACAAGCCAATCCATCAAAATAGTTTCCATGGATAGAACTAAGGTAATTAATCTCATCTTCTAAAAAAAAATCCATCAAAATAGTTTCCATGGATAGAACTAAGGTAATTAATCTCATCTTCTAAATCAATAACGTGCATATCAGCAAAAACTTGACCTTTTAATATTTTTAATGGCTCAAAAGTCAAGTCATATTCAATTAGTGCATATGTCTATTTACTTATCCTTCCACTGAGGATTGACTGATATAAATCATGATGAGCGGTGTTGGGTGAAAGGTCTCTTTTAGGTGTAGATGATGTTGACGGTTTATCTTTTCAAAAGCCTCTTGGTTATTCAGCATCTTTCAATCTCAATATGGTGGTATAATCTTCTCGGATGAGTTTCTAGGGCCAAGAACTTTTGTCGGTTCTTTTTGCATGTAGACACCTAAACTCCTTGGACCCATGAATAATTAGAGAACTTTTTAGTTGATACACTAAAAACATATTTAGATCCTGTTATAGGACTGTAGATGGTCACACCAATCGGTTATGTCCTGCAGGACATCTAAAGGTCATTTTGGATATATCCGGGTATGTACCATGAAAGGGCGATAACGATGTTTAGAAATATCATTAATAACTAGAACCGTTAAGGGAACAGTAGACCCGTTACTATTCAATAAACAGTGGCCAGCGCTATTTTTGAGTGGCTGTGGGTGGGCCTAGTACTATTGATCAACAGTGTTTTTGAGTGGCTGTGGGTCTTATACAAAATTAAAGATCTATATAGATAAGCATATCGCTATAAGTATCGGATACTCATCTTTTGGAGTTGTTTCATCAAATCTCTATAATCAATACAAATTCTGATTTTCCATAATCTTTTTTTTTATCAACTTCCATAATATTAGAGACCCTTTTTTTTAGTCTGTATACCTACATAGCTTAATAAACCCCATCTGCAACAATCGATTAATCTTCTCTTTGATTCGGTCTTATATTATAGAGTTAGTGTGGCAAGGGTGTTGTTTATAAGGCCTGAATCCAAGTTATAGGAAGCCAATGCTCAACTAGCTCTCAGCTTAATTTAGACATCTCTAGTATTAATGGTGACAGCCATGTGTTTGCAGTTTATTTTGTGTGTCAATGCTGGTGTTTATGGTGGTGATAATGGCAACAACGTTGGTGCTGTACACTTGCACCAGCATTGACCAAAAAATTTCGAGCGAACTTGCAAAACCATTTTTTTAACTTTCTTTTTGTCAAGTTACCGGCACATCTGAGCCGTTCGGAACCAACCAACGGTCGCGGCAATTGTTCTCTTTGCTGCGGCCTTGTCGGAACACTAGCCTCACCGCTCGCTCGGCGGCCGCCGCGGCAGTTTCCGCTGGCTCTCGTCGGCCGCAGTCTCCGCTGCGGCTCACGGACGCTCCCTGGCATCCTCCGTCCCACGACCGCGCCTGATCGAAGCCTTCTCCTGCACAAGCTTTCTCCCCGTCAGCCGGACTCGCTGAATTCTCCAAACCCTAGCTCCAAAATCCCCATTCCGATCGCCGCAATCGGAGCCGGATTCTCTCGGTTTCCGGTTGGCGCCGGTATCGCGTCTCCGCACGATGCAGCGAGCGCGCTCATGAACTCGATGGACGAAATCAACCTGCTGCGGCAGGCGCAGCGGCAGCATCAGCACCACCTCATGGTGCGCGGCATCGGCGAGGAGATCGACCTCGAGATCGGCCCCGGCGACGACCCCTCCTTCTCCGGAGCTTCCTTAGTGGCCGTCACGTCCACGCACGACGCCGTCGTCCACGCCGACGACCACAAGAGCCTCCTCATCCCGTGTTCGCAGCCCAGCGCGGCGGACGGGCTGGCGCCGCAGCCGCAGCAGCACCTGGCGCAGGGGGAAGAGCATGACGGGATGCTCAGGCAGCCGTCGGGGCACACCAAGAAGAAGAAGAAGGTGGTGAAGAAATGGCGGGAGGAGTGGGCGGACACCTACAAGTGGGCCTACGTCGCCGTGCACGACAACACCACCAGGATCTTCTGCTCGGTGTGCAAGGAGTACGGCCGGAAGCACCGCCGGAATCCATATGGCAACGAGGGAAGCAGGAATATGCAGATGAGTGCGCTTGAGGAGCACAACAATAGCTTGTTGCATAAGGAGGCGCTCCGGTTGCAGATGGCCTCCAAGGAGAAGTTGCAGCCTCCTGAGATCGAGAGGCCAGTCTATGTCAAAGGTTGGTGTTGTCCGCTTGTTGACCCAGCTTCCACAGTTATCCTCAAGTTTCACCTTGCGACAGTTGTAAGGACTAGGCAATGTGTAATAAATTTGTTTCTAAAAGTAGTGTATTATTGGGATATTCCAGGAATATATTGACATTCAGTTTTAATTGTGTATTGCTGCATTGTGAGAAGAAGATACCATGTTTTTCAAGATATAACATGTTTTATTCTGTTCTGTGTAAGTGTGTAGCATATTCATCTCTAATAACAAGGAAATGTTATAATTAAATGTCCAATTGAAGAGAATATGACCATATCTGTTACTTCATCCTGTGCTACTGGTACATAGTTGGCAAGTGTTTCCTATAAAATGAACATAGCATGAAGCAGATGTTCCTTTTTTTTTTTGGAGTGGAATTACCGGTTCACCTTGAAGTTATTGTTATTTATATACTCCAGTTTTATTTTCTTCTTGGTGGGGAATTACCAGTTCGCACTGAGGTTACTATATAATATATATGATATGTGATATTATCATCTGTGCTTTCACTTTCTTTATGCCCTCTATATCCCTGTGTGCTCCATTTTCTATCAAACCAAAACGACTATGATATTATATCCCTTGCAATGATCCAACAACTCTGTGATATATTACCTTGCTCATTTGCTTTTTGGAATTGTCTATTCCAGGTTTATCGAAAACAGCAGCATCAATACTTGAATGTGTCCTAAGGAGGGATCCCCATGAAGCTGAATACATACAGTCCATCCAGGATGTGGTTCATTCCTTAGAACCTGTTTTGGTGAAGAATACCCAGTAATTCTTCAAATCTACCTCCATCCCATCCCTTAGAAATGCCTAAACCTTCAGTATAACATAGTTTCATTTGATAATTTTTCAGATATATTCAAATTTTGGAGCGTTTGTTGGAACCTGAGAGATGCTTTATCTTCAGAGTGCCATGGATTGATGACAGAGGTGAAGCACATGTCAATAGAGGTTTCCGTGTGCAATTCAGTCAGGCGTTAGGTCCATGCAGGGGTGGTCTTCGGTTTCACCCATCCATGAGCTTAAGTGTGGCAAAGTTTCTGGCCTTTGAACATGTAATACTATACTTGTCTAAAGTTCACTTTCATGCTGCAACACGTAAGCCTTGTTTAGAAGAAAGACATTGCCATAGGGTGAACTGTGCAAGTGCATTTGTGATGCTATAACTTGCAATTTTTGCTTAGCCACATCTGATTCTGAAGCCATGGGTGTGATTTACTTAATGGATGCATATTTTATGTTTATGTTGTTTCATGGCAGAACTTTAACATGCTATCCCATCATTGTCTTTCTTTCATACAGACTTTGAAGAATGCTTTGTCACTATATAAACTTGGAGGTGCTGCTGGAGGAAGTGATTTTGATCCAAAGGGTAAAAGTGATAATGAGGTGTGTGTACCATATTTTGATTCCTCAGGACAATAACTTCTTTTTTTTGCTGCATATAAATCTCAAAATCTTGTCCTGTTAGATAATGCGCTTTTGCCAAAGTTTCATGGATGAGCTGTATAGATATTTGGGCCCTGATCAGGTACTTCCCAGTTAAACATGATACCCAGTTATTGTAGTTATTCATTTCTATATTAGTTAAATGGATCAGTGACTGTTCTTAGTCTACATTAGTATTTCAGACTTCGTTCTTTTGGTCCAGGATTTTTCCCGCTGAAGATATTGGTGTTGGTCCAAGGGAAATGGGTTACCTTTTTGGACAGTATAGACGCCTTTCTGGTCATTTTCAGGTAGACTGGTGGTTCTGAAGTCCATCATATCCAGAATTTAGATTATGGGAAATTGTGGGTACATCCTCAGTGTAGGGGATGGGGGGTTATGAGGCTATTTGTTTAGATTTTGCTTCTACTTCTTTGTTCATCAGTTCTCTCTTGCCCGTGAATTTCAACTGTCATGCTTATGCAGGGAAATTTTACAGGACCTAAAATTTTCTGGTCAGGATCAAGTTTTCGAACAGAAGCTACTGGATATGGGCTGGTAAAGTGCTACCTTAAATTTTCGTTTGGTTGGAGATAGTGTGTTTTGTGGGTGCCATAGTTGTTTCACAAGTAATATTTCTGTTACATTTGTTGACTGGACCATTGTCCATGTTCAAAGTGAAACACTATATGAAACCGTTCTGTCCATGCAGGTGTTTTTTGCACGTCTTTTACTTGCTGAAATGAACAAAGAGCTTAAAGGATTAAGGTGTCTTACCGAGATCCATTGAGTTTTTCTTCGTTATAATTTAGCCTTTTCTAAGTTTCATACTATGCAATGTTTTCTGCAGATGTGTGATCAGTGGTTCTGGAAAGATAGCAATGCATGTTTTGGAAAAGCTTTTGCCTTGTGGAGCCATTCCTGTTACTGTCTCAGGTATACAGACTCAAAGGTTTCTTTGGACTGATTACACAGGATATACATGGTTGGAATAGCATTAATATTATTAATGGCATCAGATGTGCCTTGAATTAGATGGATTTATTATGTCTACTCAAATGTGTTTGTCACTTTGCCTATCCTCGACATACAATTTCACATCATTAGTGTGTAGAAGAATGCTCATATATGATTTCAAAATAGAAATACAGGTCTATTTACAAGTATTCTTCCAATAGGTTTTTGCGCTTGCCTTTCCTTGAATTGCCTATAAGTGATTTTAAAGGTTTGAATTTGTTTGTAGGAATATTTATTGCTTGCAAATCGCTAGGTAGATTTTAAGCATGCCTACTATAGAAAAATAGTCATGTTAATATAACTATAGCATTTTTAATGAAGGGTTGATTGTTATACTGTTCCAGATTCAAAGGGGTATTTGTTAGATGAAGATGGGTTTGATTATATGAAATATTCACTTCTAAGGGATATTAAGGCTCAGCAAAAGAGCCTCAAGTGGGTACATGCCTTTCCCTTATTTTTAGATTGTACATGTGGAGTTTTTTAGATATCTTTCTCCATTTATTCAAACAGGGAGTACTTGAAATCATATCCACATGCCAAGTTTATTGATGATGCAAAACCATGGAGCGAGCAGTGTGATGTTGCATTCCCTTGTGCGTCACATAATGAGATTGACCAAGGGGAGGCCGTTGCAATCATCAACTCTGGTTGTCGTGTTCTTGTCGAATGTATGAAGCTTTGAATTTAGTCATTTCAATTTTCAGTTTTTAATTTTTTATATTTATCATATGCTGATTAAAATATGTTGCTAACTGCAGGTTCGAATATGCCATGTACTGTTCAAGCTGTTGATATCCTAAGAAAGGCAAAAGTTATTGTTGCTCCAGCAAAGGCAACTGCTGCTGGTGGGGTAATGCACTGCTTGACTGCTCTTACAAATCCATTAACACACTGCTTAACTGCTCTTACAAATCCATTCACATGTCCTGGAGTGAGATGATAGTAGAACAATTTTGTAGCTTCTTTTAGACAAAAAAAATCAAGAGCACCATTTTTCATGTCTATCATTGCTGCACTTTTCAACTGAGCACCTATAGACTTCACACGGCTTTGGTGACAAACATTTGTAGGTTGAAGTCATATATCTGTATATACTATCTATAGAGCTTGAGACTGTTATGTTTTTTTTCCCTTGATCACAATTTATGCTTGTCTCTTGAAATAACAGGTAGCACTTGGAGAGCTTGAATTGAATCCAGAGTTTAATTTGATGCAGTTGTCAGTGGAGGATTTCGAGAATAAAATTCAAGTAAACTCTGCTGCTCCTGACTGCTGCCATTGGCACTCCCCAACCCCCCCCCGTGTCTGCTTCCCAATTGTGATACCTTCTGAGTTCCCTCTCTTTTTCTGTTGGATTTAAGCAGGATGCAATAAAGCAAACATATGAAAGGTCGGTCAAAGCTGCTCAAGATTACGGGATCATGAAAGAGAGCCCTGAGTTTGTTTTCTTGTGCTTTGAAAAACCAGATGATGCTTTCACTTGGTTTTAGTTGAGAAGCTGATCCCTGTCTCTCCATGCAGGTCTTTGGTCCATGGCGCAAACATTTGTGCTTTCCTTAATATTGCGCAAGCCATGACTGACCAGGGATGTGTTTAGTTGGGCCTTTGATTCTGTCAAGGAAGATTCAACTGGAGCTTCCTGCAACCATGAGGGAAAAAAAATCTTCTGAAGTGCTTCGATGCTTAAACCATCAGTACTTTGATGCTTAAACCTTTAATGCTGCACAAGTCATGAAGCGCTACAAAACAGGGAGTAACTAGGATTCATTCACCCTTGTTTATGCTAGAAATGTGTACAGCTGGTGCCGGAAAGAAAGCCAGTTTTGTGGAACAGTTAAGAAGAGATAAGGATGTAGATCACCGGTGTATCATCCATTGTTATGAACCTAAATGTCAATGGAAAGTTGATAGAAGCACAACTCATTTGCGTGCAAAGCCTATAGTCGCACCATCTGTAACACAGTAACACCAAATTGATCTCATTAAATTTCCTATAAAATATGTTCTGATAGTGTATTATAAATGTTACTCCGTCCGTTCTAAATTATAAGTCGTTTTTAACTTTTTTGGTTCATCCATTTTGCTATGTATCTAGACATATTATTATATCTAGATACATAACAAAATGGATGTACCAAAAAACCAAAACGACTTATAATTTAAAACGGAGGAGTAAATATATTTTTTCGAAACACTTAGTCAAAGTAGTGACATAATTTGGAGCAGAGGGAGTAGTATTATTAGATGTACCACTGACACGATTTTTTATGTATTATTTCATTCCCAGGTCCAGATACTCGAAGGCAGAACTTTGGGCTCTTTTGCCCAGGATGCTTCTCATGAACCAGGGTCCGCAAAGTTGAGAGATCTAAAAAAAAAAAAAAGATAGAGACTAGCTAATGCCTGTAGGTTGCTACGGCCTACGGGTGACAAACTATGTTAATCCAATTTGTTGCTGTCATAAGAAAGGTTTTTAAAACACTTGGCACCAATAATAAAGTTAAAGCGACACATGATCTATATATTAATTTGCATCACCGATATAAGTGGAAATGAAATATTAGTCAAACTATAGATATAAGATGAACCAATCGATCCCACCAATTCACAACTGCAAAACTTGCATGGGAATTGATTACAACACGTCTATTTTAGCTGTCAATCAAGGCGTTAGACATTAGGATCTACTAAAGTTTGGGATACCAAATACAAATAGTTATATATGATAGTTACTACGTATCGCATGCAAAGAAGTACCTAAATGTTGGCAAACAAAAAAGATGGTGTGGCAAAAGGGCCTACAACGTAGTGATTATAGAAGCCTCAGTAGCACCATGAGTTGAGGTCTTGGGTTCAGCTCTCCATGGGAACAGCCTCGTTGACATACGGAGTAGCAATTTGCAGTCTCAAGCAATTAATCTGCTCTGAAATTTTTTGTTACTGTAGAGTATAGTGCAGTTAGTCTGAATGTGCAACCAAATAGAATCCTTGTATTGTCGATGCTATAACACAGCTAATAGTTTTGTGTAGTCTTTTCCATACTAAGCAATGCACAGATGTAAAGGCCATTTTCTTGGGATTATTTCCAATTCTAACTACATACTGACGAATCAGCAGTGTAGGGTATCGGGTACCTGCAATGGTGGATCTCTGACGAAATGTTTGGTCAGTCCGATGCCATGAGATGCCCTGTCTTCCGTAGAAAGGAGTTCAGCTTGTTGTATTCTCCCAAGTTTACATGCTTTATAGTAGGGCACACTTTCACTACTACACCTAGTAATGAGTAGTCCCAGCAAAAGCAGTCAATAATACATCAGCTTAGAAATATGTTGTAACTATTTGAGGTTTATCTCTCGAACTGGTCATTTAACTATAATTCAAGCATGGCCAAACCATGTTATGCATTAGATTTTTGAACTTATCATTATAATCTTCTACAATACTAACATTAGCTCTGATTAGAGACCACTATATAAGAATTATCGAAAACAGAAGAAACCTTTTTCAGCATGATCCTAGGTCTATGCTTGTGTGTGGCCATGTGCCAAAAATATCACAACCAGAATATGGGGACAAATCCTGATGCAAATCAAACGACCAAAATGACATTATGTTTTAACTGCTACCATGATGCCAGGGCATTGAAATTTTTGGTTCCTAACTGTTGACACGAAACGTGGCGTACCATGCCTCACACCAAAGCAAGCCGGAAAGCGTGGCTTCAATCGGGTGCCCGGACGGTTTGGAGATCCGAGCGTGCCGGTCAGTTTGACTGGCCCGACAAGGGACAAAAAGATTGTTAAATACAAAATCGGAACGTGCGGATAAGACAGGCAGGTTCCGTATATACGCCCCCGAAGCCACTTACGACGACATACAGACTATAGAAGGCATGCGCCAATCATGCATATGATTCATTCGGCTAATATGAAGACGAAACACATAAAGCATTGATTACCGAACGCGCGTGCATGAGAAGACATGTTTGAATAAGTGAAAGTTATCAATGAGTTAAAGCATAACCAAGCTCGGCAAACTAGCCGACTCAGGATCCATGAAGAAGGAACATTACAAGCTAGCACGATCAAACCTAATAAAAGCTTGTATCCGCCGCCGCGACACTTAGCTCTATTAAGATCTAAACGCACTTGACGTGCAAGAACCCATAATATGTAACAATCTAGATTGATCTAATTCGGCTACGTAAGCATGAGATCTATTTATCATGGTAATAAAAGAATAAGACATTGGAGGGCAAATAGATCTATAAAAGTGAAGAGCCAAAACTAACCAATCTAGATTGGGCAAAAGAGTGTTACAAATATGTAAAAACGTTAAACGCATGCAACATGTGATAACTTAATGAATCTATTAGATCTTGCCAAGTCTAATAGAGCCGATAACTATCTTGCTTCGCTAAGCTATCAAGCGGGCCTTTGCCGCACGGCCATCTAGTCGAGATAAACAAAGCATAAGCAAAGACTTCTTGATCGTCAAGCGACGCTTTGCCGCACGGCCATCCGGTCGAGACAAACAAGACTACTTGCATCAATATCTAAATCCACCGCATGATACTAGACATGATAGCAAGGTTGCCGGTACTTACGGAGGTCGACGGATCGATGGCTCCTCTCGAAGAACTTCGCCGATACGCAAAAGGACTCGAAAACTTGGCCCGGGGCGGTTGTATTGATTTGATTGTGAATATCCTTTACAATGGTCAAGGGTTTATATTTATACCCTGGACATAACATGAATCCTATGAGATTACGATTACACAATGTATTAAAGGTAACTCAAAAACATGGCGATCCTTTAGCTATGGTCTTCCTCGGAGTCCTTGATCGTTACGTTTCTCGCTTTCTACTCGGCTTCTCACTTGCCACCTTTTACTTCCCGAATGGAGCAACCGCCTTCAAGGATAGCCGACCGCATGAGTGCTTGCCGATTCGCCCAGATTCAACCGACCGCGAGGGACACTTGCCGAATTGTCAGTAGGCCGAATGGAGGTTTGCCGAATGCTCCTCGAACACTTGCTTCGCGAGAGCACGCCATGTCTTGGCCCACCTGTCATATTCTCGGCCTTTACCAAAATCCAGTGTTAACACATGCCCCCTCAATTTCGGGATAAAAGTAATTTTATTCCGAAATTGACCACAAACTCTTTTCTCATTTAGGTCAACACTGTTCAAACTCGTAGCCGCCACTCAAAGTCTGAATTCCTCGATCCAAGTTTGAACCCCATTTGCCTTCTACGATTGCATCGTTCTTTGAAGGAATACAAGGATGAGATCTTGATTCCCTATGCGGCGAACCCAAATTCTTATTTCCTCGGCCCGATGAGAGATGCCAACCCGATTGAGTTTGTTGAGAAGGAAACTCTGAGGATCCCTTTCAAATCTGGAGTTACCCCGCCGAATCAATGGCCGAATACCTTCAAGACTTGGCCATTTGCCCCAATTGCTGGATGGAGAGATTGGTACCGGAGAATTCTGAACAAGAGCAGCAGTCACTGGGAAACTCAAGATATTCAGCATTGCTTGGAACTATCCTTGTCGAGACCCCTAGGAACGACTCTCTCTTGATAGCGACTACCCATTGGGTCCGATGCGGCCAATGCTTTTATCTTCGGTCATGGCCCAATGTCTCTCACTCGGCGAGATATCTTCATGATGACTAGCCTAAACGTGACAACACCAGTGTACCCTTCAAAGTACAAAAGCAATAGCAACCAGAATATAAATCAAGTCGGGGAGTTGGATAGGCAAAATACATCCAAACTTACATGTCAACCGGTGCCGTGGTCGACAAAGAATATAAAGCTTTCATGAATATGTGGTCGTGTGTGATTCATCTTTTGTGGCAAATCTAATGAGCCAACCCTAAATCACATGGTAATGGCTGAAGAACTGGCTGCAGGCACCTTGATTCCCTTAGGCAAGTACCTTTTTGGGTCTTTGTTTACCATATGATGCATCAAACCACCTTTGCCCGAATGCGCTTGGCATGGAGAAATTCACGTGTAAATGGTCCCCCGGTGGTTGGTTCGGATGTGGCTGCAACTGTACATGCATCGAGATAGTCTCGTGGACCTTCATGATTTGGGCTTCCCTTCGGTTAATTATTTCAAGATGATGCAAGAAAAGAGAAAGCTTGTCGACATATGGAGAGGCAGCATCCACCATTATAATTGATATAGACATTGGCCATCTATTCAAGTTGTTCTTCAAAGGCTTTGACAATGTGATCTGGCTTCCCTACAGAGAGAATGAAAACCTGACTTTGCCCTGCAAGTTTAGCTATGAGACTGGCTGCTCAGACAAACCATCCACAGAGATCTTCAATTCTTTCATCAAGCCTTGTGTTCTGCCGGTAGAATTTCACCATGGGAGGTTACTGCACCCCACCTATGAATTCTACAACCCAAACATGGTGGCCAGGCAATTAGGGTGTGGGCAGTTGCCCCTAAGGCTATTCTTAAAAACTATAAGGCCCAGAGAGAAAATAGGAGATGACATAGAGGCCAAGAAAGTTTTTGAACTTGGATGGGACCTGCCTGTATATGAACCTTCCCCTCTTGGGCTGATAGATGTTGCCCATCCCTTGTTTGTCTCTTGGTGGCAAGAGTGGCGTGCTCACATTTTCAACATACCAGCGCATCCTCTATGTCAAGACCTGCAAGCTCGGGTTTGACTCTGATAGTGAGGTGATTCTCTTGTACCCATAGTTTCTTCTAGCCATTAGATTCATTCCTGATTTTTCAATACTTTGTCATTCACAGGATATTGAGCCTATTCTTCCTACTCAAGTGGCTCAGTACTACCAGGCTGGACCTATTCCTGCTTTGGGGTTTAATGCCCCCACTTTGGCAGCCTTTATGAAAACTCCAGCGGTTTTGGGCACGGCACCTTCAAGAGAAGAAAGCAAAAGGAAAGCCACCGCTGAATCAAGCAAGGATGTTCTTTGTGCCTGGGAGGACAAGATCCAAGAAAGCCAAATCAGATCCTAAGGTATACCTTGTCAGCCTTTGTTGAATCTCATCTAAGCAATAATTTTGTGCTTATTTCCCCTGCCTGCAGCCACAGGTTAAACTTTCAATGTCGGCCAATGCTTAAACAACCATTGAAATTTCTCCTTAGGCTTCTGTTGAAGATGCAGGATTTCAGGAAGCTACTGGCCATATAGGTAATATTTTCTCAGTTGATCATCTGGTTTTTCTGTCCTAGACGCATCTAATAGTACTCACATTCTGCCACTTTGTATCAGATCAACTCATAGATAGGATGGCCGAAGAACCTTCTCCTCATCATGTTGCTAACTCACCATCTACGGATATTCAGTCGAGTCCTCAACCAAGTCGACGTAATCTAAACTGAAGAAGATTCTATTCAAAAGGTAGTGCCTTGCTCTACTGAATTTTTCAGTAAACTTGATCAATCGGCTAACAACCCCTCTTTTCCTCAAAGGATGATATCCGGCCCATGATCGCCGGTTACTCCTTCACGCTTGAAGAGTATATCAACGAGGGAGGAGAAGAAACTACTTCTTAGCAAAGGTTATCAACAGAAAACCAAGCTTGATTGAGGGAAGTAGCTCTCTTACTGGCCAAGGACATAAACATTCTGGTCCAAGATGCAGATCAGATCAGGGACCTGGTTGAACTCATAGACCAGAAATCCCTCCAACTCTCAAGGTTCCCCTAGAATGCATCTCATCTTGATGATCACCTTGGCGTGGGTCAAGAGCAAACAAGAATATGGCCTCCGGAGCTGCCTTGCATAGTGACAATCTGTTGAAGAAACAAGAAGCCGAGAGCTGCACTTTCATTCGGGCTACTAAACAATCCTTGGCAACTTTAGAGCCCGAATCGAAACTATGGAGGAGGAGAAGGCTAGGCTGGAGGCTCAACTGGTTCAATTGAATGCTAAAATCCAGTCTCACAAAGATAAAATTGCCAATTTGCCGAACTCCATAGATGCAGCCAAAACAAAGATAGCATCTGTCATCAAGGAGAATCAGCAGATCAAAACCAGGCTTACCAGAATCCAAAGTAATGAAAATGACGACAAGAAGGTGCTAGAGGAAGTTAGCCGAATTAGAAATGATGCCATAGATGCAATCAAACTGTTCCTAGGCAATTGAAGCACTGGCTTGTAATACACTCATGCGTATCATACTGCATTTTCTGAGCAATTGCATTCCCTGTTATGTTTCGGTCTTCTCATTTCTATCTGATTGATGACATAACCGATTGCTTCAAGTTTCCCGATTAGAAGGATAACCGACCGCCTCAGGTCTCCCGATTGGGAGAATAGCCGATTCTCTTCGAACCGTCGCCTTTTGATTTAGCCGAGCCTGGCCCAGTCCGGTAACGGCGCAAAAGGAGTAAACCCTACTTCATCGCTTGGGATACCCCGAAACATACGCCACGATCTCCATTTCGACCTATAAATAAACCCCCTCTTCGGTTTTTATTCATCATTCTCGTCCATACTTCCATCGCCGTCTCTTCACTCCTCCTGCCCAAATCATCCCGTAAGACAATCTAGTTTCTAGGGCTCCAATGGCGAGTGGCGATGGCCGTGGCAAGCGCCCCGCCGAGGGAGAGGCAGAGGGAAGCCGAGCACCGCGCCGTCAGCGTCATGGGTGAGAATCAATCAGTTGCTTCTTTACGGTTCGTACTTCATGTTCATCTCTCCTAACCCTGATTTCCTTCATCTACTCAGGGCGAGGGTCATCATTGGCCAGTCTCACCTCCTTCCCCCGATGGTGGTGACTCAACCGGGCACCTCGGACCGGCCGGTCCCTGTTTTCGGCTCTTCCAGTTCGTCGAGTTCGTTGGAGTCCGACAACTCCTACAACGCCAACCCCCGGGGTCCGGGCGGAATCGGAGGGAGAGGACCCTCATGACGCCCACGAGGAGGCGCTTCGGGTTCCGCAGAAGGGAGAGGGACTAAGCCCGGAACGAACTGGGTGACGTCTCCAAACAATTCGGCATCGCGCAAGCCGAATGGGAGGATCGGCGCAAAGCAACTCTGCGACGCCATCACCGGTTCGGCATCCCCGCACAAATCTTTTTCTCTCTCAACCCTCTTCATGTGTTGATTTGCTTTTTCCTCGCCGCTCTCGCAGAGAATGAGAATGCGTCAAGGCGGCGGCGAAGCAGGGGCAGCCAACAAGGTGAATGCCCAGGGGGATACTGCCGAGGCACGCCTGGATGCTGTGGATGGCCGTGTTGATCAGGCCGTCATCCAAGGTGTGCACCTTGGCGTGTCCCTCGGCTTGGCGGCGATGACTTCCCGGACGGGTGAGGACTACTCCGTCCCAGCCGTTGGCTTGGCCGGGCGGCCCTCCTCATGAGATTGAGGACATCAATGAGCGTCCGGAGCATTATGAAGATCATGCTACTACTCTTGCTGAATCTACCAATCCTCAATCTGTTCTTAATAAGTTATTCCAAGAGTAGTTTGTAATTAGGGTTTGAACGCGAATAATGAAATTATCTTCTGGGAATGTGCTTGTTCATGGTTTTTGTGTTGAATGCCGAATAGATGCCTTCAAACATTTTTTCCGAATCGAACAGTCCGAATGATGTTTCCGAATGCGGTGACGTCACTTTAATCGATTAGATCTTAGGCTTGCGTTGCAAGCGATTTGACGTATCACTCAAGATTGTCATTCAAGGCTTCACCTTTCTCTTCCCCCGATAAACCAACCGCACGTAACGCCAAAGTCAAATTCAATCCATTCGGCTATTTTTTGTACTGAAGGCGATACAAACTGTATCGGCTATCCGCCAACCTCACAATTTTTAGCTAAAGGTGATGTCGTCTCATCGGCTGTTTTGATTTCAAACTCTCTTTACGAACCAACTTCAACACTGGGGTAGTATCTCTTAAGATATCGTCCATTGATAGCTCTGGCAAATTTCTCTCCAAGCAAAGTCTTCAAAATATATGCATTGCCAGGCACACATTTATCTACCCGAAAAGGTCCTTCCCAATTCGGAGACCATTTGCCGAATGCTTTATCCTTTGATCCAATCGGCAGTATGGTTTTCCAAACTAGATCACCTTCTGTGAATTGTTTCACTCTAACTTTCTTGTTATAATACTTGGCAACATGTATTTTATTTTTCTCAATGTTTTCCAGTGCCCTGAGACGAATCTGATGCAAATCTTCTAACTCATCTACCATCAAATTCGTATAATCTTCCTTTCCCAATTCTTTTTGCAACATAACTCGTCTTGATCCCGACTGCAACTCCCATGGTAAAACAGCATGATGCCCATAAACCAATTCATTGGGAGATGTTTGATGATGAGGACATCGCCACGCTGGACACACCGACGCCATGGTCTTCTCTAAGTTGCAACTCATCTCCAACTCAGCAGCCACGTCACTTTCGGATTCAGCAGACACGTCGTCAGTGTTTTGATCATAATTCTCTCATACGACGTCCCAACAAGGCGTGTGAATATGCGTTGGAAAGGGGACGACGACGCCGTCAGTTTGGTTCTGGTCCTAGCTCCAGGACATTCGTGGATCATGCTGTGTGACCACGAAAAGGTGCTGCGACACCTATTTTTGGGCCAACTTGGCCTTGTATCGAGTTGGGCTTCTGGCCCATGTTGTGGGCGCCCCCCCTGGTGCGTCTCCAACCCTAGGACATTTATATCTTCGTAGCCACCGCCAAATAGACTTGGGTTTTGTTTAGAGTTTAGTTTTCCATCGAGAAACTGAATCGTTCATTGTAACTATGGTGATAAATCCTTTACAAAGTGATCCAGGGCCCCGTTCTTGATCTCCTCCATCGCGGTCGATTAGTCCTTTGGAACCGAGTTCTTGAACCTTCAATTGATATTCGCTTCATTCATATTTGCAATTTCAGATTGCGTGTTGAAACCTTCTTGCTTGTGTTCTTCGATTCGCTTGCGAGGAACAGCCTTCTTGGCGAGGTCAATCAAGTTGTGCTTGGTTGATAACCAACGGAGGCTGGATGGTGTTGCGTTGGGGTTCGAATCGTGTCGATTTGAAGCCGGATCGCCAACGTCGAGTTCTCCACCAATCAAACTTACCAATACCTCTCGGAAGATCGGGCCGTGCCTCATCATTTGAGTTG